>QQSS02000016.1:0-120895 GCA_003687565.2 Craspedacusta sowerbii | reverse complement strand
ACAAGGTATCTCCACTTCACTCAATAATTCCTTAGAATCATTTTCATGAAGACATTGTGCTTCAATTTCTAATCATGAATCTTAAATAATTGAGAGATAAAGTCGAGGTATTCAACAGCTGCCTTCATATTGGACCTCAGGACCACTTCTCGCTCCAAGAGCACTTATTTTAAGTCCTTTGGCAGCTTCAACATGCGGACATAGCTTGATAATACTCCCATGCAATTAATAATGTTAATCGATCAAGCTTATACCTTATTTTATATTCTGTAGACTCTCACATAGTCGACTGTGTATCGCTGAGGGAAGATACTGTCATCGATCTATCCGCTCCAGTCTCCTCCCACGGCCGTGTTAATAAGGATGAAGACAGGGCATTTGAAAGAGCACTAGTACGAAGTGCTTGGGATATTCATCTAAACTACTAGCTTGTGATCCACAAAAAGCTTCAAATTTTGGCCCACTCGCTCGAAAGAGTAGATGTGGAACTGGGTGTGAAGATCAGGAACGTTGATCGTCTTTCCGTAGCTAGCATGGCCCCAGTTGGCTATCGTGGAATCAGCCCAGTGGAAGGTAGAATAAATTACTCCTGGGGTTCTACCGAGAAACTCCATTATGTCAATCTAGCTGCATTTCGGCCAACCGACTGACTAGATATTGATTCCCATCATCCAAAAGGCTGGCCAGATGCCTTTTCCTTGAGGGAGGATGGCCCTTGCCTCCACTCTAATATCACCCGAGAAGGAAACTTTATTCAATGTATTAATACTGCCCGAGGTGTAATTGGCACCCGAGTAAGACTACTTCCGAGACTCGATGATTAGAGAGCCATTTTCGATTCTGACGTTCTCAGGTCTGGCCTTGGTGTAGTACTGTTTTTAGTGATTTCGTATGAATCCAACTTAATAGCCCCAAACCGATGGGTCAGGCATTCCAGGCTTATCGAATTAGTCAGCAAAAATCAGCTGGTCCTGCAGGCTTTGGGGGATTGCAATTGTAAGTAAATATATCATTTAAAGTCAAAGGATTTGCTTCGGAAAGCCAGCTTTTAAAGTAGTTTTTGCTTGCGGCTTTAAAGAGCGAAAACTTAATGTCTAAGTTTAGAAATGTTTTCATCGGACCTCCTTTTATTGTTGTTAAAATAAAGGAGCTTTCTCTTTTTCAATTGCTGCTCGAGGAAGAGGACTTAATCGGAGGCGAAAGTGAGCTAAGATGCGATTTGTTGGAGGTCCTTTCGGAGGGATGACTCCTGCTTTCGTAATTTTTCAACCTTTTAACTCAGTTACTGGATCAATGATTGATTCTTTTACATATTTTATTTATTAATCTGTCTTTTTTACAGCAGATTTTTAATTCGATGGAGAGATAGTACAAGGATTAGTCCTTAGTCCCTTATATCATGGACGGAAATTAGGAAATGTACACTCCTTAGATGCTGGCTGCCCGCGAGCTTATTCGGAATAACACTCTCTTCAGGTAGCAGCTCCTAAACCTTGTTGCCAAAGCTAAGTTTTAACAAAAATAACTCTCGAAACTGAATTACAAAAAGTTTATGAAGCGGATAGCCGCAGTGCTCCGACCATAGTTGCTGACGGAGTAGGAGGAGCTAAATTTTTTGGTTGATTAGGACTGGTAGAAGGATCGCAAGGGGAAGTAGTACGTGTCTGAGTAGGACCTGGAGAGTTCTCTTTTCGAGCTGATCGACACCTGGACCTAGTCAGCCGAATTGTAGGAATACCTATCTTTACTCTAGACCCTCAATAAACGAATTTTATGACATTGCCATCATGAAATATTTCAAAGCGATTAAGAATTTTAAAGTCGAGACTGATAAGATACCACTCTCCCGCAACCTCTTCCCTCCCTTGGCCATGTCCCTTTTCCTCTCCACCGAGTCCTACCTCTTCAGCAAACACCCCCTCTTCGAAAAGCACACTCTCGTCACCCAGAAATTCGCATTAATATGCTTGCATAATTGGATTCTCTAATACCGACTCCGCAGCCTCAATAACAAATTGAAAGGCTGGCTGTATATGAGATCCTTGAGAAAGCTCATGAAAGATTTCACAAAGGACTACTGCTACGTTTACAAACAGCATTTCGATAGGTAGATCTACAGAGAGCTCTTAAGGACCAATCGTTGTATCAAATATGCCCTCGACGACTACTACCGATTCGGCTTCACAGCCAAACCTTTGGATCAAATAATTTAGGAAGATCTATTTATCTAGCAAATTAACATACCTCTTTTTAAGGCGTACCTTGAATAGACCGTGCTCAAACTATCAAGACTGGAGGACAAAATGGTGCTTGATAGTCCGTGGGGAGTTTAGTGATTAAGAACTTCAGCGTTTTCCTCTCGAACTCTTTAGGCTTTAGTCGACTAGACTTTTTGCCAGGCGGACTCTGCCTTTCTTGTTTTATTTGCCGCTTAACTCGATTTCCTCAAGTTTTTTTTCGAGGACCTTTAGCTTTTCCTTGGAGCGTTAGATAGTCTAGCCGAGGCGAACTGCGACTTTGGCCTTCAAAGGTTCGAGAACCTATTGGGTTTGCGTAGATTGAGACACCAATACGGGGAAACTTGTAAGCCTAAGCAAGTCGAGACTCTGCCTGGGCTCGCTGAGGTGCTCGATTTTAAGGGAGCAGACCTTGAGCTTGTTTTAATAGATTTTAATCCTGTTTTAAAGATGGGACCGCTCGATCTTCTCGATTTCTTTTTACTTTTTATGCAGCTAGATTTAGCTCTTCAGCAGTTCGTTCTCCTTCTTTAAACGCTTGTTCTCCTCGATGAGATGCTCCAGTCGCAGTGTCTCCTTCGTGAATAGGGGGTCCTTGAGCAACTGCTTGTGAGACAGAGGTTTGCGAGACTAGAGGGACTTGTCCTTGAGGATGGAGTGGGTGCTGCGATGTTTGTCTGTAGGCATTTCGGGACTGTCAGTTAAAAATTTGTACTAATCATCAAATCAGAGTGCATAAGCAAAGGTGCTCTCATGGTTTAGAGTTAATTAAATGCTAAAGAAAATATTGGAGAAGGTTAGCTTGTTCAAGGGACAGCTGTTTAAGGACGACTCCATAAGGCTGATTGCCACCGACTCTAAAGGCAACCAATTTTTACTCACCAAGGACAATAGAAGGCTTGTCAAATATAAGAATCTTCGAGATATCGACTTAGAGCCCAAGTGGCAGCAGTGGCTAAACGATAAGCATTAAAAGTGATTCATGATTGAGGAAGTGCGTAATGATTTTTAACTTTAGAGAGAGTCTTCCTGAAAGTTTAGACTATCGGGGAGGAGAGAGTCGAGCCTTGCCAGAAGATGTCTTCGCCGTGAGTCAACTGTAGTTTCTTGTAGTGCTCTATCAATTTTTACATCAATATTTCAGTATGATTGACAATCATCAAATTATGCTGCAACATCCTCCTTACTCTTAAAAATCTTACTTTTCGATGTCTACTGGCATCTCGTGTTTGAACAGGTCCCAGTCAATCTACTTAGGAACCGGTACTCCTGGACGGGTTTACAAATTGCTGAAATCTTTGAAAATGAAACAACTGTTCCAGCCAAACACAATTCTATCCATGTGGTAAAGTCGTTAAATATTGCCTGAATAGAAACCATTGATATAAGTTACGGATCCATAGTCCTTGGGGACCATGTAGACTTTGCCGTTGTCGTTGACTAGGACACAGTGAAAGTCTTTGACATCGATCCCGCAAATAACAATGTCCATAAATTCTTTGCTTGATGTTTTTCCGACAGTAGTTTTCAACTTGGACAGATAAATTATCACCTTGTTTGAGATAATTCGATCTTGGTTCACATTTTCAAGGAAAGGAATCTGAGGTTGGTTGCTTATCATCTTGTAGAATGCCACTCCAGTGAGGTCAACCAAATCTGGTGAGGCGTGGTGAACACTCTGGGCGATTTCCTAAGCCATCATCTTCTAGGCGTGCTCGCGAACCCTCTTTAAATCCTCATCAGTAATGGGAGGTTACTCAATATTATTAGTTTTAGCGGTAATTTTGGCCTTAGAAGCGGCCTAAGCCTCAGCAGCTGCTAGTTTTTTGGCCTTGATTTATCTGAGCTATTAATTGGTCTTCTTGATTTTTTCCTACTTCTCCTTAAGTCTTTTGAAGAGCTATTAATTTTATTTGTTCATTCGCTACTGCTACTTCTTCCACTCAGCCGCCCGCTCCTACTCTGACTGCTAAAGCTACTTGATCCTTTTATTGGTCTATTCCACGCTGCTGATATTATTCTTCTCCTACTCCGTTAGACCTGAATTGTTTGGCTGGACTTTCATTTCGGCCAATATTTTCTTGAGCCTTTAATTTTCCTCCTTGAGCTCCTTTATCAGTTTGTCTGTCTCGTTTTCATTAACTTTGGGCTTATTCTTAATCTTCTTAGCTTGGTCTGCATAGCGCAGAGTGGACAGCGACTCCTCGTAGTTGTCTGTCGAAGGAGAAATGGCGCATATCATTACGGTCTGAGAGTTACCTCCTAACGCGTTTTCTAGCACTCTCGTTAGCGATGAATTTCTATATGGTACAAATACTTTCTTGCCCTCTGATTGCTAAGCCAAGGCTGAAATGACAAGACCCAGAGTGCTTAAGGAGAGGTTGATACCTGCTGCTTACTTGAGTCGCCTTCCCTCAGCTCCAGACTTGCTCTGCCTTTCGGAGCCAGCCAAATCGACCAAGTTAATAAGAGAATGCTTTTGAGTAGACTTAACTCCCTTTGTAATCTGCGTGAATTCGAGCTGAATTATGGTATGCGCTCGAGAGCTAATGGCATTCATAAGAGTGGCGGCCACACTTCTGTTTTTGGTTCCGTCCTACATGACAGCGGCGATTCCCTCGTAGTTGATGACAGGGATCTTCCTGGCTCCCTCGATGTAGACGCCGAGTTTGGGACTCTCCCTTATCTGCAGGCCTTTGGGAGGCCGTTTATCGAGGGGGATGAGCAGATCCTGGATGATTTAGTTGTAGATTTCGATCATGGAGATCTTGACATCGAAGATAAGATTCGGATCTGTATTTTTTTTCATACGAGTGAAGATGCTTTCGAAGGTAATTGGCACGATGCCCTTATTTTAGCCGTAGCCGATAGTGGAATAAGTCTTACCGGAGCCGGTCTGGCCGTAAGCGAAAAGCGTGCAATTAAACCCTTTGAATGCGTTGTCCATAACCGATGTGCCTAACAAATCGAATACCTTCTTTTGATCAGCGTATTTCGGGTTAGTTCCCCTGAAGTAGCCGTTGGCTTATTAGACAAAGCCGTCGAAGGACCAGAACGAGTAATCGAAGGTAAACGTTCTGAGAGGGTCCTTGTTGAAGGGGAGTAACTTGGTGGAGGCGCCTTCCATGTCAACAATGAGTCCAGACTTGAGTTCCCGCTACCTCCTATTAAATGGTCTGACTCTGACAGCCACCTTGATGTTTTCGGCCATAATTTCAAAGTTATATTTTTATTTGAGCGATATGATGTAAGCTAGATAAAATTAGATTCAAATTCGTCACTCTCTCAAAGCCTCCTTTCCTTGGGCTGTCACCCACTGCCCTAAAGGGTGTGTTATCGGTGGCAACGGCTTGTTAGCTATTTTACCGCCAGGTTCAGACAAACTCACAATCCTGTCAAGATAGTTCGACGTATCGGCCCTGGCAGAGAGCTCGGTGGCTAACTGCGTTTGGATGTCTGATTGGTCCAGAAAGAAGATCTATTTATTCGATATATTTAACAAGGAAATTCGATCATAAGTAGCGAAGGCCTTCTGCTGGGGGCTTTTCGAGGACCCTGAATCAAACTTGTGGATTACTGACTCTTCCGCCCACGCATTACTCTGTTTGTCATAAAGCGGACTGTTGACATTCTATGGGAATAATGGGGCAGGGAACGAAGAAGGTCAGCTGAATTGTCCGAGGGGTGTTACATTTAATGCAGGGCTGGTTTACATAGCCGATCAATTTAACAACAGACTAATTTCGCTTAACAAAAAAAAATAGGTCTCGGCCGTTTATAAAGTAGACTAGCCATGGGGAGTTTGCATGAATGGTAATTCTATCTTTGCAACTAGCTATATGTGCGGGAAAATAACCCTAGTTAATTTGCAATAGAATAACTTGAAGAATGTATAATCGCAAAGAAAGTTCAGAGGAGTCAGTGGGATCAGCGTGTCAGAGAAGGGAGCCTGTCTGACCTCCTTTTACTAAAATAAGGTATTCTGCTTTGATATTTCCTGATTAATATTAAGATGCTACCCAAAAAAAAATTCCAGAATTTCGAGTTCAGCGAGATGAAGTTCGAAGAGGTGAAGAAGTTGACTCGGAAGAAAATGTTTGGGCATTTTAGAAATGCAATGATTTTCGGCGCACTCACCGAACTTCTTTTCATCAAGACGCCGATTTACTAGAACATGGTCAGAAATGCTATCAATAGGCGGCTGCAGGCAAAGAAGAGCTAAGACGACCAAAGGTAGAATGAAATCATGAAAAATATCACTTGAATTGACTCATTTGTGAGTCCTGACATACAATTTTCTTAGTTGGTACTGCTGAAACTACTTGCTTCCTTTCCATTAACGGGTGTAGCTGGATGAGCTAGTCGGCAGCTTACCATATTTTTATCCAATTTTTTACCCGTTTGAAAGATTCGATTTTGCTTCTAATCTTAAAGGGCGATTAGTGCTCTGCGGTTTGGTAGGAACATTACAGAGATAATAAAATGTAACCCCGATAAAGGCCAGCAGAATAAAAATCGAAACCGGGAATTTTTCTTGGCTATAATTCTACTGTCTATAATCAGGACTCTGGTAATAGTTTGAATTTCTTGTTGTTCCTTGAGCGCTTTTAGACTGAATTGAATTTTAGCCTTCATCGTATTGTTTTTTTTTTAAGGGGTCCGAGAGGATTTCGTAGGCAAGCCTAATTCTCTGGAAGGCTTGGACTGACCCCGCCTTGTCAGGGTGGTGAATTTGAGCGAGTCTGTAATAAGAGAGCTTGATGTCCTCCTGGGAAGCGTTTTTGGTACAGCCAAGCACTTAATAATGGTTGATGAGATTTCTCACTAGACGCAGATTAAACATCCGAGCTAAATAAAATTATGAGTCTTTACCAACAAATGTACTAATCTCATCAGACTCCTCGAGGATTATTACAGGGCCTTGGACCGTCAGGCTGCCTAGTCCAGATACCTTTCTGAACTTAGGGTGCTAAGATAAAAGGCCGACATTGATCGACAGATTTAGCTCTCCAACTCCAGGAGAAGGAGGATCGAGCTCGAGCTTTAGACCGACAAAGCAACTAAGGAGAGGCTTGACAAGTCAAGGCAGGAATCTTAAGAACGTTACAAGAAGATCATGGAGGACATTAAGCTGAGTCGAATTTAGATAGACGAGAAGTACTAGAAGGAGAAGTAGGAGAGACTGGCCGCCCTGAAGAAAAGGCAAGAGGAGGAGCAACAGCGAATCGAATAGCTGAGGGCAGTTGAGAAGTAACGTTCCAGAAGGTAACTGTAAGAGTAACAGGCCAAACTAAGCCAATCCAGATAATAAAGTAGAGTTTTTTAGGACAAAAAGAACGAGCTGGAGGGGAGGTTCAACAGGATTGTGGAGGAGCGCAGCAAGTTCGAGAAAGAGGACTAGTAACGACTCAAGTAACTCACAGATGAACTCAAAAGGCTCGAGCAGGAGCTGGGGGAATCCAGAATCAAGAGCAGACGGTCGGATCTCAACATCCTGACCCTGAGCAGACAGCTATCCGTATGAATGATCGATCAGTCAATTCAATCTGCCTTGACAGGCCTTGGCTCCACAGCAGCAGGGAATCTTCTAATTCGCATCAACGCTGAATTTGTAGTCGTATGTCAGTTCATCGAAAACTTAAATATCTTTCCTAGCAAAGATCAAGATAGTTGTGAAACCGTCTTAGAACGTGACAGTCTTGGCAGTGCAATTCGGCTGGTCAGTTCATAACGTCGCATGAGTGATTCAGGAAACGAGCCTGGTTACCCTTGTGAGTGGCGTCTACGATTAACTCTTCGTCCGATAGTCTTTTCTGCACTTTCTCCAATGAAAACATATAACAGGTTTTCTACCCCTCTCGTTCATATTTCTTCTAAAAGAAGTCTGCGACGGGCTACCTCATTATAAGTCCGACGTACTCGATGATGAACTGGGCCTTATTGATAGGGAGAGCAGCGAAGAGTCCCAGTCCGTGGATCTTGCTTGGCCCAACAAAGACGGGAGGCGGATTGGACTTTAGCTATTTATAGTAAGGCAGGGAGAAAGGCTACCTCTACGCTCTGTCTATCTTTTAAAACTAGCCTTCGATGTCCGCGAATTAGATGAACTGCTTTATGTTGGCCTGGATCGGTATTTTACTCGTTGATTCAAACTAATTCGACTTTACGATGTATGGCAGTTTTCCCGGTTTCACCGACTAGCGTACTTGGATCGTTGTGATCTTACTCAGGTGAGACCGCCGTTCGAAGGGACTCATGCCTTTGCTGATGGACAGCATCACTGCCTTACGGTAGTTGCTGAAAACAGTGTGGGGAGTAGGTGAGTTGTCGATTATGTTGAAGTTGAGGTAGGAGTTGAAGCTAGTTGAGATTTTCAGATCACAGTCGAAATTGATAAGCAAGTCGTAAAAACTTTTAGAATTAGTGACTTTGTGCATCTGGAAGTTGGACTTGTTGACGGGATAGGAATCGAAGTAGGTGGCGCCAATGAAAAGCTCACCGTGAAAGCGCTTGATTCTGATGAGATAGGCGTTCATGTAAGAGACAGTCTTGGCCAGAAGAATTTCGCCGTCACGCACAGACAGGTCCTAGTACTAAAGGAGAGTAATGGAGCCGAACCTCTTGAAATTGAGGTCATCGATTTTAAGCTCGCAGAAGGCTTTCATGCGCAAGTAGATTTCCTTGAACTTCAACACTTTGTTGATAATCATCGTCTCGTATAAAGCAAACCTCTTGAACAGCTGACTCACAGGGTCTTCAGGGATCCTGAAATTCTTTGGAACGCATAGAAGTCCGACCTGCTTCTGGAAATCAGGCTTTGTTAGCAGTTCGAGTAGGTTTTTCCTGTTGAGAATAAACCCGTTGATATCAAAGATCTTAAAAGTATCGAGCAATTTAAGCTCCTGAAAGGTAGTGCGCTAGTGATGTTTGATGTTCGAGAAGTTGCTTGTCTTGACGTCCAGGTGTAGTCGCGAGAGGCTGGATTTTAGTTCCTCAATTCGGAGCTTAACAGCAAAGTAGTTAAGAAAGGACTAACCTCGGAAGTAGCTTTCGAAGGCCTTGAAGAATTTGACAGAGTTGCCGATGCTGAAGGGGCCGTTGATGTTCAGGATCCGCTACACCACGTAGAGGTGCATCTGCATCTATTAGATAAGCAGCAGCTTCCTGCGCACCTGCAGCGACAGCTTCTAGAACTTGCGTTCCGGAGTTATCTGCTCGTACTTCGGCAGGCCGATGTGAGGGCAGGCGTCTTCCAGGCAGAAGTGCTCTAGGCAGGTGCTGCACCGTTTTACGTCATAGCTATTGCACCTGCGACAAATCGGCATGAAGAATTGATTGACATTGGAGAGCGTGACCTGGGTGAGTTTGTACTTTCGTTTGAGGAAGAGCTCCCTGAGATCGAAATTGGTGGACTGAGTGACATTGACGTTTTTAAAGTAAATCTTGAATGAAGTCTCCGCAGAAAGGCTCTGCATAACTTTCCTTGAGTCGAATAAGCCCTCATTTGCGGGAATTACTTTAGGCTTAATTTCGATGCGCAGGTTTTTGCTACCCAGGGTGTAAATAGCTTACACGTAGGCCAACTCTGCTTACTTCACAAATTCAAGCGCGTGGTTGCTGAACTACATGATGCTGGGCGAACGCTGACGCAAGACGTCCTCTTAGTCGAATCGGAAAGCTTTGAATAGGAATTCCTTGGTAAATTACTTGAGGGCAAGGAGCTTCCTAGCCTCAAGGTGCGGCCGATCTTGCGAGAGGTTGTATTTAAAGGCATTGTCTATTAATTGCTGGTAATCGAGCATTATCGAGTTCACTGTATTCACGTCGTAATAGCCTTGACTTGCTCTAGTTGACATTATCGTGAAGTCCATCGGCTCATTCACTATCAGCTTGTAGTTCGGGAGTTGGTCGTAGTCTGGTTTCACGAAAAAACCGTAGGTGTCCAGGAGAGAGATCCATCGGATTCCCTACTTGTAGTAGACTCGCATGAACTACAGTCTGCACTATTTGCAGTTGTAGGATATTTTGTTGGAGGGGTCCTTGCTGCACATTAGTTTGAAGAGGTCGGAGCGATTGAGGATTGAGTCACAGCGTTTGTGCACCCAGAGAGCGCAAATGCTGCAGAGCAGCCATGCCTTTGAATTTTGCTAATCTTTGGTCTCCTTGACTCTGCAGACTTTGCAATAGTTGTTTTGGCGAATTTGTTAGTAGCATTTGGAGCAGAAGACTCCCTGCTTGCAGTCAGTCCTTATTTCAGAGTGAAGGTTGGTCTTGCACATTTCGCACTTGCTGCAGAGGTTGCACTTGAACTTGCCGTTGCTCTTCTGTATGATGCCGCAGGTACGGTGATACTCCTTCTTGCAGGTCAGACAGCGGTTCGACTCGCTCTTCTCCATCTTGCTAAAACAGTTATTGCAGTTCCTGCAGAATCCACAAAGCCATATATTTTATAGCCTGTATTACTACTAAACGCACTGTTCATGGAAAACCCGCTTGCAGAAAGGGCAGTCTCGTGCAGGCAGAGTGTGCACGATCTGGAAACAAGAGGAGCAGATTGACTTGGCTGTTATCGTCTGTCTCGCCTCGTTGAACAGAATCCTGAGCAGACACTTGTCGAAGCGCTCCTCGCTGCAGAACCAGTGCTGGTTGAATCTCCTTAGCAGCACTCCTTAGATGAACTTGATGACCTCCACTCTACCTTGCATCTTTTCTCTAAAGACTTCGATCATAAACAGCTATCGATCCTTCATCTTGATGGTGTTCAAAGAGGTGAATAGCTAGACGAGAGGTCGGTCCAGGTCGACGCTCTTCGCCTTCATGTCGTCGAACATCATGTAGCACACCTTTGTTTTCTTTGTACTGTACAGCACTTTGAAGATAAAACCAAAGCCACGCGAACTCTTGATGACACGGTTTTATAGCTACTTCCTTTAGCAGTCTTGAAGGCGGACCAGCTAATTCAGCCGCCAGCAAGCCAGATGCAGTTCAGAGAGATTGATAAATTGTTGTACCAGGGGCTCGCCCTTCTCAGAGAGCTCATCGAGGATCGACTTTAAGGCTGTCAGTCTCAGCGGCCTGATCTTTTCTAGCGGAAAAAACAAATAAATTGATGTGCCGATCAACCACACCAAGTTCGAAGAGCAGAAGGGCTTGTCAATATCCTCCAGACTGTTCACCTGGCAATCTGCTGAGACTATCTGAATGGGTTTGGCACTATGGTCGAAGATGTCCAAGTCGAGGGCCTCCCTAATTCCAGACTCAAAGAGCTTGTGGATCTGGTCAAGCGACTGGAGCTGGAGGGGCTGAAGGACCATGACAGGCCATTCTAACCCGATTTAATAAGGAGTTCCTTTATTAAAATAAAGACTAACTTATTCCGGTTATAGCTCGAGCATACCAAGGGTCTGGCAGAGGTAGACTCTCTCGAGATCTGGCAAGTTATTCTTGCTCTTTTTATTGTACTCTTAGAAAACCAGGCCTTTTCGTTATTTGGAATAACTGACAACTCCGGTCTCAGCCAGCGGCCTCTCCTCCTTGGAAAAGACCTTGGAGAGTCTACGGATTGATTCGTGCTAGAGCAAATCCAGGCGCTCGGGGTATAGTCTTTCTCTGGGCGGAAAAAAGGAGGGACATTCAAATGCTGCTGGACAATTTTAAAGCCGTTGTCGCTTGGAAGGCATGCCCAGCTCCTAAAGAGATCGCTCCTATGTAGGATCTGCCATTAATAAGGATACACTAAAGTAAAATCAACTCAGCACTTATAAAGCTGCACCATTTTCGCAGGGACCATCCGCTCGCACTCGTCGCAGTTTTGCAGCGATACTCGCTATTAGTGCTGCGCCGTGCGCAGTCGGTCCAGCTATATCCTCTGATCTATAGCCTTTTGGAACACCTTTTTCTCTTTGTTGAGTTGGGCTTGCCGCTTATTGTATTCGCTGATGTGGTGGTAGGAGGAGGGCTGATCGAAATCAGTTTGGTGGTAGATCGAGTAGACCTGGGTCTTAAGCCCACCGTTCTTGAAGCTCAGGGATTTCAGTTTCTAGTTGCTGATGAGCTCCTTTTAGGATTATCGGTCCTTGCGCCTGGTTTTTTAAGTCTCAAGCCGCTTGCTCTCTATCTGTTTAGTAAGATCCTTGAAATACTTGATGTTTGCCTTCTTAGTGATCTTTTAGAGGTTGTCCTGGTGGCTGTACATCTCGCGAAGGAACTCTCCGTCGTCCGATTTCTCGGGGGTCTTTGCTCTTGACTTGCTCCGTTCTCTTATCTGCTACTTTAGTGACTGCAGGTATTTCTTGGTCGAGACTAGCCGTTTCTTCTCGATTGTGTCCCCTTACGAGACAAAGAGGGGATTATTGAGGACCGGAGAACGTTCACGTTATTGCTTCTTTTTGTGCTGCTATGCGAGGTGGCAGTTAACGCAATTCAAGCACAACTTTTTCTTGTCCGAGTTGGGTTTGGTTTGGGTGCTATTGTACACTGAGTGGAGTTAAGATTTGATAAGGGCCAACTGGCTGGGCGGGAGCCTGTAGAGGGAGTTGGCGGACTGGTGCTCTGTTTGATGGGGAGAGAGTCGCTTGACAGGTGAGGGCGAGCTCCTCTCTATCTCGAAGTCTCTCTGCCTATTGCGAGTGGGAGTTCTGTGAATCATAATAAAATTATCTAATAAGCGAGAGTCAGATTTAAAGGAGACAGAGCTTGACTTTTTTTAATTTGATGAGGTAGCTCTGGTTTACGCACATCTGTTCCCTCAGCTTCACTGAATTCAGCTGGTACTGCTGCATGCGCTACAGCTCCTCCTCAATCGACCCCGAATTGGTCTTGAACTTCAAGCTTTTGATACGCAAACCCATTGGACGATCAGAAATCTTGATGGGGCCAAGCAGAACTTTTTTTTCTTTGGGTTTGCAATCTTCTAACGAGTCTCTTCTGGACTTGAGTCTACAAGCCAGCGATGGCTTTTTTTTGCTGACAAAGAGCACTTTATCGAGCCTCCTGGAATGAGACACCGAGTGACGATGCGAGCTCTGGATCTATACGAGTCGGATCAAGTCACTCTTATTTCTAAGTCGCCCCTACATTATATTTTAATGATATCATCGGCTGCTGAGCCTCCCTTCGACTATAACAAGTGCATCTACTAGGCCAGACTGCACAGGCCCACTCTCCTCGTCAAAAGATAATACTATCTCTACGTGGCAGCAGACTACATAATTATCAATTCCTAGCCATACAGCAAGCACCCCGAACTCAAAATCCCTCTGGCGCCCAGCACTCTCGTAAGATGGATCTGGGCCACGCGCAAGGAGGGTCGTCAGAAAGTTGGTTTTCATATTCAATCCGGGCCAGTAGGAGGATAATTTATGGGCGAAAGCATAGTCATCGAGTACTTAAAAGAAACCTTCAAGCAGCACCTGATTCAGGCTTAATTCCTTGATGAGTACAAACTTCTCAATTACCTGGATAAGGGCAACTATGCGCAAGTTTATGCCTGTCGTAATCTGATAACCGACCAGATGTTCGCAGTCAAAATAATGGACAAGCACAAGATCCATGCTGTAAAAAACGGGCGTGAATCAGTTTTCAACTAGCTGAACGTGCTGCGCTCCTTGAACCACCCCAACCTGCTTAAGTTGTTCGAGGCTTTTTAGGATCGACAGAAATATTACTTTGTAATGTAATTGCTGGAAGGAAATAGCCTCTACAAGTAGCTGTCCCAGCGAAGCAAATCAAAGACCAGTTAACTCACAGGCAACTAGATCAGACTCATTATGCGCCAGATCCTCGAGGGAGTCGCTTCCTTAGTTAGGGCCGGAGTCCTCCATAGGGATTTGAAGTCTGAAAATATGATGTTCAGAGATAAGTCTGGACTGGCTAACACTCTCGTTATTGCAGACTTCGGCCTTTCCACGTTCCAATCAGAAGCCCGGCCAATTTTTACGAAATGTGGTACTCCGGGATACGTGGCGCCTGAGGTGATAAATTATAAATAGGGAACCCCTCTGTACGACTATTCGGTGGACATCTTTTCAGTCGGGGCAATTTTCCATTTGATGCTGATGAAATAGCCTCCGTTTCCAGGCAGGAGCAGGAACACCATTCTCGACAAAAACAAGAATCTTAAAATTGACTTCAAAGAGGATAAATATAATGTCCTCAGTCAAGACGCCCTCTCCCTTCTGAAGAGGATGTTTGAGAAAGAGCCTACCCGAAGAATTTCGGCTCAAGAAGCCCTCGAACACCCCTTCTTCACATAGGACAAACCTATCTTCAAGTTTTCAAAGGATTTCAGCAGTAATTTTTAGTAGGCCGCCTTCAACAGGAACTACATCAACTTGGACAAACTGTAGTAGGCAGTTCAGTAGCAGTAAGATGAATGGGGTATATTCGATCGGCACCCATTCAATTTCGAGTAGAAGCCGTAGCGTGGGACGATGAAGTGGCGTTTCTAGTTTTCGTTTCGGCCGGAGGGGGACGGCTCAGCCCGCCTGAAAAATTCTATTTTCCTTTATAATTGATTAATAATTAATAAAATGGCAGAAAAATAAGAGGGCTTCTTCGGAAAAATTGCACAGACTATCCTAAGGCCCATGCGCGTTTCCTACCATCCAGACCACTTCTCCGCCAAATCTATCCATTCTTTCACTAGGTTTGACCACTAGCTCCTCTCTCCCAAAGGCCTTAGAATTAAACTCTCCCACTTCAATAAAAACAGTCAAAAAGTGATCATTTACCTGCACGGCAACTCAGGCTGCAAAGCGGACGTCTTACCATACCTAAAACAACTTTCGGAGAACGACTTCGATGTGGTGTCGTTCGATTTCACTGGTAGCGGACTAAGCTAGGGCAATATCGTGTCCTTGGGCCTTAACGAAAAAAACGACTTGCTAACAGTTTATCGATTTGTTTAAGAAAAAGCATATCAATAAATTTATTTATTTGGCAGGAGTATGGGGGCTGCCACTGCCCTGCTCTTCACAGAGGCCTACCCCTCCAAGAAACTCAATGGTCTCATTCTCGACAGTCCTTTCAGCTCGGTGTCTAGCCTCTTCCACGACATCGGCAAAAAGAAGACGGGACTGCCGAGTTTCCTTCTGAACATAGCGAGTAGCTACTGCCTAAAGAAAATAAAAGAGGACTTCGGAATAAATTTATAGTAGTGCTCACTGGAGCATGAACTGAGTCTAAGCTGCCCAGTTTTTATCGTTTGCAGCAGGAACGACTAGATAATCCCTCACGAGCACAGCGAGTCCATCTACTAGAACATTCGACACCAGAAGAAGAAGCTGACTTACATAAAGAGCAGGCACAATTAGTAGAGGAGTCAAGAAGTTCTCTAGAGTGCACTCAATTTCATTGGTCAGAAGTTGAGCAAGACTAGCAAGTTCCGACTGAGCGAGTCCATCAGTGGCATCGAGAGTCTTCAACACCAGAAGTTCAAGGACCGCTTGAAGCATCGCAAAGAATTGTCCGTTCTTGTTTGAGTTACTGATTTTTCTAATATTAGTCGCGTTCTCTTGGGCCTGTTAAAGCCTCGACAATAGCATTCATAAGACTGGGACATTACCATTTATGAATCATGCTTCTAATAATGCATTTTTTCTATCGAGGAGGGCCTGGTACTACTGCCTCTTGGCTTTTATTTGCTTCATCACCAAGTCAGCTGTCAGATTCAGCTCGAAGTAGCGGTCGCTGTCGTTGTAGACTCCTGTGTTGCGAGGCATGAACGAGTAATTGCTAAGTGACAGGTACAGAATGGAGATGAGTAGGAGCGAGATGAGTGCAACTGCCAATTGAGTTATTTAGTCATTAATGGAAGTGTCGTAGGGCTGATAAGCTAATTACATCATTTGATACAGCCCAGCCTTGAGGCACAGTGGCGTTTTACATTGTTTAGTAAGGGTGATAGTAGAAGTCCACAAAGGCCATCCATTACAGAGAAAAAAGAGGTGACTCTCGCAGGTGGGCTTGGGGATCATCGTCTATGAAGATCTTCAAATCGGGCTAACTAAACCCGTAGACAGGCAGCATCGAAGGATCCTAATGCTTGAGCTGGACGAAGACTCGCTTGTCGTTGATATCGACAGTGACTGGCGCATGATGTCCCCCGCCAAAGGCTCTGCGTAGGCAGGACATAAAAGGCTTCCTGCAAAGTCTATTGAACAACATTAAATTAGTCAAGATTTGCCTTACCATAGTTTTTTGAATAATCCTTACTCCTGCTGGATCAAGCTGTCGAATTTGCCATCTTCGACAACAGTTCCCCCTTGCATCACGCTTATCACGTCCGCCTCGCGCACCGTTGATAGTCTGTGCACGATTGATATCACCATGCTCTCCTCCGCCAGATCCTTCACCGCCTAAAGGATCTTGGCTTAAGTCCCAGAATCAAGAGCAGATGTCGACTAATCCATGAACAGCAGTTTTGGCCTTCGTATTAGTGCCCTGGCCAGAGCGACCCTCTGACGTTGTCCTCCCGAAATAAGTGAGCCTTTGACTCCAAGCCTGGACTAGTCCGAACAGAAATCAATACCCAGCTTATTTTTAACTAATTAGTAAAGCTCAGTGCTAACACTTTTGGCGTAACAGATATTGTCTTTGAGCGAGGTGTCGAAGATGTAGCTCTCTTGAGGCACTAGTGCCGCAATCTATCTTAGCTTTTTGCTACTTATCTCCTTTAAAGAACGGCCATTTAGCAGGATTTGACCTTCTTGAGGCTCGTAAAGCTTCATCAAGAGCAGCATGAGGGTTGACTTTCCACACCCAGACACTCCGACCAAGGCGTGCTTTTCCTTGGCCCTGAGAGTTAGGTTGAGGTTGTTGAGGACAGCCTTGCGCCTGCTCTAATAGCTGAAGTTGATTTTCTTAATTTCTAATAAGTCAATGGAGTCAGGAGGGTCATGGCCCTTGCTGACTTCCACTTAGGAGTCCAATAGCTTAAAGACTTTCTTTGTCGATCGCTACCCTGCCGATATGTCAGGCATGAATTGGGAGTAGTAGCCGATCGGAGTCGAGCTGAAAAGCAAAGCTAGTAAAGCTGTAAAAAGCCGCTTCACTCCTTGCTCGTCTTGCGGAACGACGCCCTTTGACAGGAAAACTGCTCCCATAAGGAACACCAAGGCGAAGATAATGAAGAAGACGAACTGACTGATTCCAAAGAAGACTCCGTAGAGCAGCCCTTTTTTCAAGGAGGCCTTCCTAGGCTCGATGAGACACTACTAATACTTTTACTGAACGAACTGCTCTCTGTTGAAGGCCTTTATGAATTTTGCGAGCACAATTGTCTCGCTAAGCCACCCTGCTGATTTCAGGTAGTGCTTTTAGAGACTTTAATTTATTTTGTTCATACCCTTCAATTGGATCAAAGCGGAGCCTGCTAGTAAAGGGAGGAGCGCAAAGCAGACGAAGGTGAGTTGCCAGCAGTTAGCCAGAGATATGATGAGGCCAATGGTGAGGGAGGAGATGTTTTGGAGATTGAGGCCGATGAAAGTGGAAGTGAGTTTGTTTATATGGTTGACATCCTCGTACATCAGTTTCGAGAGCCTACCAACAGAGTGTTCTTATTTCGAGAAATAGTTGTAGGGTTTTGCCAAAAGGAGCTTAAGGAGGTTGTTCCGCAACGTTAGGCCCAGACGTTCCGAAATACCCATGAATGTCCCGTATTGGAAGTAATTGCACACGAACATTAGGAATCCCACTGTGATAAATCCGTAGATAAGCTTGCTGCTGTTCGTACCGTTCTAGTAAAGCAGGTTGGCAATCATGTGTGCCAGGAACAGGCTGAAGAGGGGGAGCAAAGTGCCATTAACGACAGCTACTGCGAAAGAAAGTCCAGTCGCCAGTCGATCCTCTTTATTAAGCGTGAAGAGTCTGGCGAGCAGCTCCATCTTTCCGGGCTAATGAATTTTGTTGAGAAGCGTATCTCCCTCGCAGAGCATGGATCTTTGATCGTCTTATTCCTAGTCGTCGTCTGATTTGACGATAGTCCTGCGCAAGGGAGAGTCCTAGCGATCAAGGAATGCCTGCTGACGGTCAGCCGTATATCTAAACCAGGAGTTGGTCTAGTAGAGCTAGGCATAGGTGCCGTGAGCAGAGCAAACTCCCTCGCTCAAAATATTTATTCTGTCGGCCTTTATGATTGTTTTGAACCTGTGTGCGATCACTAACGTTGTTATGTTGCCGAAGGTGGCCTACAGGCACTACTGCACCAGCTGCTCGTTTATGTTATCCAAAGCGCTCGTTGCTTAGTCAAGGATTAGCAGTTTTGGTCGTTTTAGGAACACTCTGGCAAGCGCCAGACGTTGCCGTTGGCCTCCTGATAGTTAGCAACCAGATGGTCCTAAGTAAGTATCAAGCCTATTAGGAAGAGATTCAACGAACTCAGTGGCCTGTGCTTTGCTGAGTGCCTAATGTATTTGTCTGTCAGTAGCCTATGGATTAGCGAAGAGGAGGTTGTCCCTCAGGGTGCCAGAGAAGATGGAGGGGTCCTGACTAACAAACCCGATAGATTAGCGCAGGATTGCAGTGTCTAGGGACTAGAGAGGTCGACCATCGATTGTGATGCTGCCTCCGTTGATCGAGTATAGTTTAAGGATCAACTGCGCTATCGTGCTTTTTCCGGATCCTGTTTATCCCACAATCACATTTTTCTTGAGGGGAAGGATCTACAAATCGAGGCCTTTTAGGATTGGCTGCTACACGTAGTTGAATCTCACTTTATTGAAAATTATGTTGCCCTCGGGTATAAGTTGGAGTTGGCTCTGGCTCGAAGATTCCCGCCTCAAGTCAATTATGGAAAAAATGCTGACTCCAGACTAGGTACCCATGCTAAAAATTCTGAGGGCAGGGAAAGTTTGACCTAGATTCATACCAGAAACGAAAATCGTGAAAAAAACGGAGAAGACATTGCCTGCTTCATAGAGTTTGCCTGTGGAAGAATTAAAAGCTCCCTCCGCAATTAATCTGGAGCCATACCAGAAGATCAAGGAGGAAGTCATGGGAATGGTGGAAATGAAGAGGGCGACTGAGAAGGCAGCCTTCCAGCCGGCCTTGACCGAGTTTTCCATGAAGACTTTGGCCTTCTGAATAAATTTTTATTCTTAATAGGATTAAGCTACATTAGTTTTAACTGCTAAAATCGATGAAAAAATCTATTCCGTCTTGCTGGCACACTATGCGAAGATTGCTCGGTTGTCGCTCTACGTCGTTCTTATCACCTTCCCGAACATGTGACCTGCCACTGAAATTATTGGGATAGCCAGACACCCCAGGAGCGCCAACTCCCACCCGCTCACGAAAGCTAAAATAAAAGATGCGAAGACAGTCGACACCATCATTATGAACCCGGGAATCGCCTATGAGATTGCCTTTTGAATCGTTGTGATCTGTGTGGTGAGTAGGCTACTGTGTTGTCTGATATCAGGTTTATCGAACCATGATGGTTCTTGTGAAAACAGAGATTTGACAAACTAAACTCGCATTTTCATAGCTTGACGCTCGCCAGAAATGGTCCAGCAAGCCATTTGCACAAAAGATAGAAAGAGAGTCAAAAAGCCGACCCCTACAAAAGTCATAATACTGGGTTTTATAGCTTTTAGGGGATCTTATTGGTTGTAAGCATTTGTGGAAACGCCTGTAAGATAAGCGAGCAACGGGATCGAGACTCCGTTCAGAAGGGCTGCAAGAACTCCCACAGACATGAGCACGTACTAGTACTTGGTTGCGTACCTTAGCAAGGAGAAGAAAGACAGGGCTGGAGGTGGTCTCAGGTCATCTTTCATCTTCTATTAAATCGTATTTCAATGCACAATGATTATGGATAAACTATTCAAGTAAAAAAAGAGGTTCGCTTTGGAGCAGGTTCGAACCCAGTAGCGCAGAACCATTATCAGTCACAGTCGATAGTCCGTCCACCACACCGTCATCTAGCAGCTGCTTGACATCCCTCTTGATATGCCGCTCTCCAAGGACCGATTCAATCATTTGCTGAACGATATCTAAGAGCTGCTCGAAAGCTACCCCGAAGCAGCTCTGCGACTGATCAACAGCAAAGGCTTCTAGCGGATGGTGATACTCGCTAAGGTCCAAGATGTGGGTTCATAGGCATTATTGGCAGTATGTCGATGTGGGCAAAGGCTACTGATCCAGAGGCATTATTGGACTCAGGAGTAGCTGTAGTGCTACTTAGAACTGCTGAGCAAGGTGCTAAAATTAAACGATTAAATATTTTTGTAGAGTCTGGCTTGTTTGCTGAGGGGACTTTTCCAAGAGGATTTGAATCAGAAATAGCTAATTTACAGTCAGCAATCAATCATCCGCTGGGCCCTTCTGAATGTGAAGCTGATCGATGCAGTCACCAAATCCGTGCTAATTCCTAGTCGTCGCTAGCAAGCTCTTAAAATTCTTGTAAATCTAACATACCTTCATCCCAGATTTGCAGAGAGGATATTCAAATCAGACTTGATAGGCAATGCAAAATCCATCCTAAGCTAAGCAGGGAAGCAATAAATCGCACTATTCTTGGTTATGTTGAGCAATATTGGCATGGACGGCGCCAATCTTTTATCTTTCAAAGAAGAACTTCTGCTGCCTCTGCTCAACCAACCTGAAATCCGAAAGTGCTTTCTCCTCCAAGAATTACTGATTCTAATCATGGTGCTTATTTAAAATTGTCAGTAACACTAATACCTCAATTTTTCAGAGTCATTGAAACTGATAGACTTTTACATCCTGCTCCTCTAGCAGCCCTTCTTGGAGGTCAGTCTCCTGCCGCTCATCGAAGAAACCCTCGGCAGACTACTTTAGAATTATTAGCTATGCGAATAGTTCAGAGTGAAGGGAGGACGGCGTCTGTTAGAAGAGTATTGGGAGAGCGGGCAACGGTAGTAGATTCGCAGGCTGCTCGAACTAGCAAGCAGGAATTTATGAAACTGAAATTACTGATAAGAAAATGAATAGGAAAGGCTCGAAACCAGACATCGTTCGAAATAGCTATTTTCTGACCCCAATCATTTCAAAAAAAAGCAGTCCCACTGTCTCGCAAGCCTGTTCCCCATCAAGATCTCTCTCCTCTAACAAAGGCTCCTCCCTGCTCAAAATGAACGTAAATAAATAATCCGATAAAGGAAAAAACGGTCTACTCAAGAAAGTGAATAAGAACAAGCGAATCGCGCATTCTCGGCTCTAAATTTCTGAGAAAAATATTAAAAAAGAGCATTTAAGGCCCAAACTCAAATTTCTAAGAGCTGTAGGCCACGGCGGCTTTGGAAAGGTTTGGAAAGTAGAGTTGGAGCCACAGGGTATTTATTTCGCCTTGAAAGAAATGCCAAAGGCGCTGGTGATAAAGAAAAAGAGCGTGTAATCAGTGATGAACTAGCGCTTGATTTTAGAACGACTTCAAAGCAACTTCATCGTGAATGTAGTTTGCTCCTACCAAACTAGGCAATACCTCTACTTGATAATCTAGTACATGGAAGGCGGAGATCTACGATACTACATAAACATGCGAAAAAACTTCAACTAAACCGAAGTGAAATTCATTGTCTCCTGCATAGTGCTAGGACTTTAATAGCTAAGGCTTAATCGCATCATCCACAGAGATATCAAGCCCGAAAACCTTGTTTTCAATAAAGATGGGTACCTCAAGATCACTGACTTCGGGGTGGCGAGAGAACATACTCTGGTGAATTACACAGACACTAGTGGGACGCCAGGCTATATGTCTCCCTAGGTTATTTTCCACCAGAACCACAGTTACTAAGCAGATTATTTTGCTCTTGGTGTTATAATATATTAGCTTATCATGGGAAAAGTATGCTTTATGACCAGAGAGACCCTACAACGGCAGGAACAGGCAGGAAATCAGGGAAGCTATCATCGCCAAGCAAGCCTAGATCAAGGGCCCGCGCCCTGGCTGGTCAGCTGATGCCATTTCCTTCGCAAACTCGCTGCTCTAGCGACGGGCAGGGAGCAGGCTGGGAAAATAGTCAATATAGGAGCTGAAATAACACACTTGGCTGAGAAGGGTCGACTGGAAGAAACTAAGATAAGGAAAAATCCTTGCGCCGTTCAGGCCTGACGAAAGCAACCGAGAAATTGAGTGGCGGTACGAGTAGTAATAGATTTCAAAGCTGATGCTGATCAGCGAGGACATGCAGGATCTGTTTGAAGGCTACGACTACGAGAGTCCATACTACCAGCGCATCAAGCAGTCCGTTAAGCGTAGATGATCATTCATTTTTTCTTTTACACCTGAATCGAATCTGCAAGCTGCCTAAGGTACAAGAGCCAGTCCTCTAGTCCAGCCTATCGAGCTACTCCGCATAATCCTTAGTACCTCTCACTCAGAGAAAAATTGAGTTGGTGGTGCAGTTTGCGTAAGCATACTGGGCAGAATTAAATAGGCTTGGACTTGCTCTCTTCGGCGTGGTTTGAGCCGTTCATCAAGCAAGTATAAAATACACAATGCTTAATGCCGAACATATGGCCGATTTAATGCATCATCACCTTTATCGAACTTCTCAAGACTTGCATTGAGTCAGGCTAGTACTCTTTCTACGTAAAAAAGCGCTAGTCGTATCTGGCAGTAGAAAAAACTCCAGTCCGATTGCGCAGACTGCCTAGTCCAAACACGAAATTCCACTAATCCTTTGGGTAGAGGTCTTGGTCCGTAATGGCCAAAAGACAATACATGTTCTTCTTGACTTTGTTTTAGAGTTTCCTGAGAATCTGAGAGGCGTTGAATTGCGGCTTGCCAGTATACTCGTTGATTCTAGAGTCGACCCCAAGCTGGGTCAAGGGGCGAGGCTTTTCGACTTCAACCTTCATTCCTAAGTAAAAGAACTAGCAATATCTCAGAAGGGTGTCTAGAAGCTACTTGGGCAGTTTGCTCGTAAGAGGGAGTATGACTATGCAGTTCCTCTATTTTGTTACCAAATTTTTTTATTGCGAAATGAATGTTTAGTAGCTTTGTCCGTCCTCGTCGTGGGTGTACAGCCAGTCGTCAGGACCAGGTTTAGGAATTGGCTTAAACAAGGGCACGAGCAAAGGAAGTTGCTTTTTAAGAATGTAATTGGATCCTGCTAGGGAGCCTAATGCACTTTTCCTGGCCTCTTAGGAGGGAACCTTGAAATTAGTCGGTCCATGCATAATTAAAATTAATGAACGTGGAGAAATAGAACGATAGGGTGGGGAAAAAGTTTGGGAGGGCTATAAGGTTCTTCCGGAAGAAGGGCATCAAATAGAAGGACTCGCGCAGCAAGGGGGTTTCCTTCAAGATATTCAGGAGTCACCGTCTTACCAGTCTAAGCACTCAGATCGTTGATCCTCAAGCATCTCGACTCCTTCAGGTTCATCATTGTGGACCACTTCTCCCTGACAGCAGAGAACATCGACGAATACCTCAATCTTATGGCCTCGGAAGGAGCCATTTCTCGTTGGGAGCGGATCCCCAATTCAGAAAAATACAAATATCCCAAGCAAGTTAATCCATGCAAGCCCGAAGTTAAGAAGAGGGGAATCTACAGTTTCAACTTCGTGTAAACCAGCAGCTCTTTCTATGGGTACGGCATCATTGCGTTCGTGTTATTCCTGGCATGCTTTCCAGCCTGGCCTGACTCACTACGCTATGTGGTCTGGCTGATTTCGCTGTGGACGCTGATAATAATTCTGAGTATCAATGTGATACGGCTGGTGGTGTTCCTATTTGCAAGGACACTGGGTTACTAATTCTGGATCTTCCCGAACCTATGGGCAGACGCAGGCATCATCTAATCTTTCATGCCTTTCTACTACATCAAAAGGTGCGGACCGGGTCACTTCGGACTCGTCGTCAGGATTATCTGTCTCGCCATCTTGGCCTATCTAATATACGGAATCTATACTTATGAAAACCTATCTGACTAACTCAAAACGGCCTATAAGGATGCGCATGACTGGGGGGTCGAGAAGCTCAACAGGACGGCAGGGTTCGCCCAGCGTGCCCTCACTGTCTAGGAAATTATCAACCGCACCAGGACAAACGAGACTGAGGAGGAGCTGGAGGAGTTGATGGAGGAGGAAAATAAGGCTCATTAGAGCAAAGAAAATCAGAAGAAGGAAACGCGACATGAATAGAAAAATGAGCAAACAACTGAAGACGTTCAAGGGTGAATAGATTTATATAAATATTCAGTCGACTGACTAGGCCTCTACAAAGTTCTGCACTGTCCACAGCAGGTCCTAGAGCACTCTCACGCTCAGCTTGTTCCGCCAGTTGTCCTCACGTCTCAGGATCGACTACTTCAGCGCTCGGAGAGTTAACCGTTATTGTAGGAACTTGGCGTTTATAGAGGCTGATAATTCTAGGCTAGCAATAATGTCCGAAGAGTCAATGAGCTGACTGATGGAGGTTTCAAGCAGGAAGTTAAAAGACGGACTCCTGACCATGAAATAGTTGGCTACAAGCAGAAGTCCCAGCAATGCCTCCTTCGGAAATTACCAGCTTTTGACTCCTTTGGCCCCTTGGTATATGAATTATAGCAAGGCTTAGAATGTCTTTTAAGAGGAGCCCACAATGTCATCTCCAAGGGTTATTTCTGGACTTTGGACTGCCTCAAAGTACTAGCACCTAGCAGCTAGCACAAACTTGTGCACTCTGTAACGTCCAAATTTAGTAGTGATAGTAAGGTCTGCCGAAGAGTCATCCTGCCTAAGTTGCTGCAAATCTTGGTAGAGAGCAATCCGGCCCTAAAGCCAAATATTTCTGAAGGAATCTGTGAACTCGTTGAGCTGCTCTAACTGCTGCTCGATGCTCTTCCTGAGCTTCTCTCTTTCTTTGGGCTCTTTCGGCTATTTGACCGATATCGACTTGGCCAAGATATTCCGATTTTAAATGTACTTCAGAGCCTGCGTTAGCAAGGACAATATGGCAGGTTGAGTGGCACTAGAAATTGCCTCACTTATTTCCTGCAACACCTATTATGTTCCCTAGGCCAGAAATTTAAGTAGGATTGATTTGACTGATTATCTTCTCGAGTTTGTCACAAAGAGCTTAAATAGGGCCGAGTAGTCCTTGCCCTACAGACCTTACTATCTGAGCTGGCCAGTGTGCAGCCAGCAGATAAGTGCATCTAGCAAGGTCGTCTACACCTTCTGAGTCAAGATCCCCGGCATCCTAACCTTGATTATCTCTTAATTAACAAAAGTCTATTTCTAGCAGTTCAGTCTAGCCTTGGAATCTTAATTGCGCAGGTGATGGCTGAGTAGTTCAGAGGGTAAAGAGCAGGCCACATACTCTGCTGAAGGGACTCGGAAACTCCACACCATCAGGTCATTTATTCGAATCTCTTTGATCCTCCCTCCGAAGACGTACAGTTTGTTCTACGAGGAGGCCGAGGCAAAATACTAGCGAGGCTATGGATATCGACCGCATACCATTTTTTTCGACCATCGCTTAGTCGAAAGGTTGAAGCTCACGCTATCCTCGCAAATAGAGTCGTCAGTCCCGCCGTATATTAGCACCTATTATCCTAGTAGAGCACAGCCGTGACCGAATCGACCCCTGAACAGTGACTTATCCTTCTTGTGCCGCTTCGAGCTGATTGCAAAGTGCTGCCACTTCTTCGATTTGAGATCAAGTCCCCACAAATAGCCGAATCGCTAGGCTTAGTTGGTGCCTCCCAATAGCCAGAAGGTGCCGTTGCAGATGATGGCTTGATGCCTATATCTCGGGTTGGGTATTGAACCAGAGCACTACACCTTAACCCAAATCCTGTGCAGAAGATTGAAGGACCAAAGGTCATTGAGATACTCCGAGACGAACTTGAGAGGAGCACCGGCCCTTTATTGGACCTTGCTGAAAGTTACACCCCCAAAAATTAGCAGATTGCTAATAATCACGGTACAGGCCTTAGAAGTTCATTGAGTGCCCGAACCTTTAGCATGGCCCTTTTCCGAAGGTCTTCATCTTGCTCCATACTCTTCTAACCACATCGAAGCTGTGGATCTGGCTCCCCGACATAATTTGCACATTCTTTTCTGTCCCTCCGAACAGGTATAGTTTCTGCAAAGCATCGTGAGCCAGCATTGTGGCTGATGCCCTTGGACTGGGCTGATCTTTGAACTCCCCAACAGGCATGATTGCCCATCTTTTGTTTTCTAGATCGAAATGCCATAAATCGTCCAAAGCCTTTTAGTCGTTGACTCCGCCGAAAAGATAGAGAGAAGAGTCCCTAAACACTGTCAACGCTGAGCCTGACCTGCGAGACGGCTATTAGAATCCTGTGTATTTAACTGAGTACCAAGTATTTTCTTTGAGAAATGGCTGATCACTCCAATCTTAAAATTTCATTAAATCAACTTTCAAAGTTCAGCCCCACCATTACGGTCTTTTGTAATTATAAGCTGCTCGACTGGCCTTTTCCCGCTAACCAATCAGACCGATGAGATCAGGTCTTTGGAGACTGGGAAGTCTGCGTTTGATATGGTAATTATCAGCCCCCAAAGGCAGAGAATTCGCCTAGCCAACAATTTTCAATTTGTAGTTGGTCTCCTTAGAAATATTGGAAACCCGTTCGATGGGTGGAAGTTTTTAGGTGGTAGGTTTTGGCTCTGACTTAGAGGACCGCTCCTCATACCTGCTTTTTGGCAGCTTTTACTTTAAGATTCTTATGTTTTTGGGGACGTGGATAGTCCCTATCAAGTTGATTTATGAACCTCTATTCAGAAGCACATTTTGGAAAAACTCATTTAAGAGGTCTCGGCAATTCGCTCTGATTTTGGCATCTACCACCAGGCATTTCTTAATCAGCTAGTTTAACTTAGCTGAATAATATTTTGGAAGCCTTTGGTAATCGCCCTTAATGACGGACTTGAAAAGTTATTGAAAATTTTTACCATTGAAAGGGGGTTGCAGGCAGGCCAACTCATACAAAACAACTCCCAAAGACCAGATGTCGCTCTTACCATCATATGGCAGTTATTTCCAGACCTCAGGGCTGGCATAGTAGGGTGTTCCTATTTGTGTATAAGCCTGGCGAAGCTTAAGCAACTTGCTAACATTGAGATCAGCGAGTTTGTAACCTGTTGCAGAAAGGAAGATGTTGGCAGGCTTGATATCCCTGTGCACAATGCTCCTTTAGTGCAAGTAGTTGAGAGCTAGTAGAATATCCTTTGCCACAGCCCATATTGTTTACTCCTCTTATTTTTGCTGTTTGCGTTTTGCTTATTTGATCCGCTACTTGTTAAAGATGTACGGCTAGGTCGCCCTACTCAGCCAACTCCATTACTATGCACAGAGCAGATTCAGCCTCACTTATGAAAGCGTCTCGGAAGGCAATAATATTGGGGTGGTCGAGGGAAGCGAGCAGCCTGACTTCGTTGAGGGCATTGGCTTTTTCTTTTTCTTCGAGCCCGTTTAGCTGCACCTTTTTAATTGCATAGAGAGCTTGATCACTAATCCGCCTGGCCTTGAACACCTTGGAGTAACTTCCGGCACCCAGTTCGTTAAGAATAACAAATTAATGCATATAAAATGACAAGGAATCAAATGATCAACGCTAAGTTAACTGGTCCTGCTCAACGAGTTTATCATACCCTCGTACCTTGCTCATAATCCGATAGGACCTAGACCCGAAGTAGGCTATTAAAAGAATCAAGTCTAAAATCACCACTATGAAAATTTATTTCGAGAAGACTCCGTCTTTTACGTACCTGAATTTTACGAGAGACTAGTATCGGCAGAGCTCACTTGATTTGAGACAGTACCCGATGGCACTAAGCTATAGTCCGAAAGTGCGCATGGATTGGCTGCTGCACTCCACAGTGGGGTTGGATATCGTGGTTAGATAGATATATGTTGCAATCGGACTTGAGACTATCAAGTTCTAGTTGTAGAGATCGAAGGTCATCATCGACTACCCGAAGACACTGAACCTCTTGAGTCTTTTTTCCTTGAGAGGAAAACTAAATGACTCCTCTGACATAATTATCAAGTGCTCCGACGATGTCCTAACGAAAATGAATTTGCCGTTGGAGATTAGCTACCTAACTGGAGTAGAGAGAACCAATCGAGAAGACTAAAGTCTCTTTTCTTAATCAATCTTAATTTCTTGCAGTACATAGTCCTAGCTCTCCTTGCACACGATCAGGAACGAGTGTTCCCTCGCATAAAAATTTTAGCAGAATTATAGCTATAAAATGAACTAAATCAACTCCAATTTGTTTTATGGAGTGAAGGTTTGTATGGCGAGACCAGCCTAAAACAGCGCTAGGATGCATCGCTCCTTTGAAGGACACTCCTGAATTTTAATCGGCACATTAATCTAATCCTACAATATCACTTTATAGGAATCAGTGATCTACACCAAGAATGATGAAATTTTTGAATTAACGAATATGATGAGTGTTTTAGTGATTCGAGCTGTACTGGTAAATTGGCGGTATGACTTCAACTGGAGTGTTGATACCAAGCTTGAGTTATTGAAGAATATTTAAAAGAAGCCACGATCTGTAGCTGCTAAAACTTTCCTTTCCTAATCGCCTATAAGGAAGAGCTTGGCTGACTTCAAGCGCGTGTTGGTGAGGACGACTTAGAATCTCTATTGAAACTTAGAATTTGCGGCCGTTTGATATTTGGAGATAAGGACAATACGAGAGTCAGAGAGTACTTTGTAAATGTAGTGGGAAGTAGGAAGGACATCCAGCACTGTTATTTCGTCTCCTCTAGTTAAGCAATCACATTTCTGCAAAAGTTTTATAGATCTGGCGAGAGTTGCCAAGCAGTCCGTTCTCCTGGCTCTACAGCTTAGATCTGAGCAGCTGGACGAACATTTCGTTGACTTGACAGGTCAGGCCGCTGGCCAAGGGGCCATGCAAATTGATCTGTAATATCTTGTTCTCGGGCAGGCCTGTGGGCACCAGAGAATTAGGGTAAATATTAAGAACTTTCTCGGCTGCTATTTTGATGACTTGAAGGCTCAAGGCAAGATCTATATTCAAAATGAAGAATATCATATTACAAATAAAACTCAGAATCGCCACGCCTTCGCCTTCGAATTCGGCCGTTCTACTGGCTCGGTCTTGATCCGCTCGCACTTGGATGCAGGCTTGAGGCGCAGTCTGGGAGGTTGGTTCTCTTGCTAATGCACTCTGGCTGAAATTAGCACGGATCGTTCCGCATTCATTCTTGCCGTATAAACTTCAGGTTTATTTTTAGAATTTTTAAGTTTCTTAGATTACTTCTGCTTGCTCAAGTTTTTTGTTGATACCCTCGTCTGACCGATTTGGCTGCGGGATTTCGATTTCCGGATTGGCACTGATAATTTCACATGGTTTGACGGATACTTCGGCCTGATTATATGAAGAGGTGCTTTTTGGTAATTTTGTGAGGAGAGGTCGTACAAATCAATATGCGAGAGAGAATTTTAAAGAGTGACAGGGTCATCAAGCGTTTGTTTGGGGAAAACATATATTTTATTGGCAACTGAATGTTTATACTTTTGCTCGATATCGATGAGGTCCTCACTGATGTCCATGAGGTGGGTCTGCATGCGTTCCCGTGCATGGCTTTTTTTCATAAAGATCAATTTCAAATCACTCATTTTTATTCTGAAGGGTTTAGATGACCTGGTCGATGGATCTTTTCTAGTTGCGGACATTCTTGCTGATCAGACTGAAGTCGCCTAGCATCCTTTCTTTGTGCTCTATCCTCTCCAAGATGTTCGACCGAAGTCCTTTCTTAAAGAAGAGCTATTGGTCGAGGATATTGGAGGGGAGAGTTTGGAGCTTGTTCCTGATAATCTCATTTTCCATGAGGATACTGCTGTGGATGATCTATAAGTTTTTTATCATGTGCTAGCTCATCAGCTACTCCGCCCGGTTTATGGCCCGATTCAGTTCTATTTATATATTTGCATCCTTCGTTAGAGCCGCTGATATGTTCCTCAACTTGTGGTGCAGCAGCTAGATGTTTATCAGTCCATTCTATTCCAAGTAAGAGTCTAATATTTCTTTTACGTTTTTGGCCTGTGAGAAGATTTATTTGAGAAACCGAGTGGTCCGCTTGCTCTTAAAACGGTTCTCCTCGACGATTTGGTTAATAAGTAAAGAGAGGTTGATTACCTTCTCAAGGAACCTATTATCGAAGCAGGTCATCGAGAGGATTATGGACATGGTCCTGATATTCCTTCTGATTAGTTTTTTGTGGGGAGAGGAGATTGAGATTTTTGATAACGCTCTTAATTATTTTCGTGGCTGGAATTATAAAGGAGCGGAAGGCTGGGGTGGGGGCGACTGTGCAATAGGCTTCAGCTTGACATTGAAAAGGTCTTTCATTTAGTTTTTATATACCTATTTGCTTTCCTGGACTGCTCTAACGTAAGTAAGATATGAGCTGAATTAAGGATGCGCAATATTATATTACTCAATTTTGACAGGAGTAACTGCGGGGAACAACTTCTTTTTGTGGAGAGAGGAGTGCTTTTTCATAGCTGCTATAAACTTAAATATCAAATTATTAGCATTGATTAATAAGGCTCAGACTTGTCGTCTGTTCGTAATTTTTAGCTGAAATTCATTAGAGGCACCTCATCAAATGCTGATTTAAAGATTTGACAATCTTCGCGCCTTGCGACTGACGCCCCCATAGTCTTCGCTTTAACGCTATAAATATAATCAAATAAAGAGACCTATTGTCGAACAATGTCTAAATAACTTATCTGCAGGCCATGGATTCTACAACGGCATCAATTTTTAACAATTTAATTAAATTGAGTATTTAAATTACAATAAGCCAACTAAATCCGTAATTTAAACAGCAAAGGCGGAAAGAAAGAGGCACTAATACTGGGCCCAAAGAGGAGAATGCAAGCTTGCCTGAAAAGCAAGAAATGCCAAAAAAATACCCGCGGAGGGTCTCGAACCCTCGACCTTAAGATTATGAGACTTACGCTCTAACCAGCTGAGCTACGCAGGTATTAGTGTCTTATAGTCATTCAGTCTTTTCAAATGTCCTAAAACCTGACGAAAATACTTTCAGTCTCCTCCCCCAAATGCTCGTTCTCTTATTAGAGGTAGCTCTCGCACAGATAGCTCTGCTGGGCCACTCGCTGCTCCTGCAGATACTCCTCCAAGTTGAAGCTCTCCTGCTCTTGGCCCTAGTCAATTTTCGAAAAGGCTAGCTCCTTGGCTCGATAATCTTTGGGACTCCTTTAATTGCATCTTACTTTATTGATTTGGTCTTATATTATGCATGACTTCAAGCGTTAAGCTAGGATATCATTCTACACTTGTGACTCGTGAAGTTTAAATTGCAGTTCTTTCAGCTTTGTCTTATGAACATTAACTTTCTAGGTGGCACGGCGATATGACAGTTCTGAAAGTTTACCCTTTTTTGAATCTGCTTTTTTAGTCTGTATTTTTTATTAAGGACGATTATGAGCCGCAGAACTAGATGGTTCATTAATGAAGGGACTGATTGGTCTTTAGAACTTACTAATCTGCCTTATCACAGTCGCTTTCTTTTAATACGCCTGAGGTTAAGAGGTTGCTTCTTGAGATTGTTAGGATTGGAGCATTTTGAAGGGAGTCTATGGCATTGACACCTTGGAAATTTAAAACTTACTGACCACAGGCTTGTGAGAGTGAGACTAATGGACGTAGATGTTCTACTTGAAAGGCTGTCTCATATTTTATTTTTTGAGGGGACTGTAGATGAACTACTAGATCAGACTGGTATCACTCTCGAAGTCAACTGGCCTAGAAAAGGCCCTTGCCGCCTTGGGCTAGATCATCCTTTCTTTCCGGCTTTCGAGTTGTTAAAAGTCTTCCTTGATCCACCTTCGCTCATACTATTCGATCTAAACTTCCTAATGCACGCTGTTTTCGCATACTGTGTTGAAACCCGACTCCCTGACTTTTTCTTTGCAATGCGAAACACCAAGTACAAGAGGTGGAGTTTTGGCATTGACTGATTGCTCATATTCGAGAGGCTTTGCGGAAAAATTAATTGAGGGAGCAGTGATCTCCTTGGATTGTTTAATTTTTTCCTTAAGCTTAAAGTATTTTTATACTCCTGGACTCAGCTCTCTCGTGATTTAATCGTCATCTGCTTGCAATTAGTATCGATTATGTCTGGAAAACTAATTCCTTCTCTACGGCTAGAATGAGGGTTAGAATTAAGGCTACATAGCATTCAGGCTGAATTAATGGAAAGCCGGATTGACTGCAGACCCGAACGACTAAAAGTGGTTATTCCTAGGCTAGAATGTATTAGCCGAAGTTTAGTTTTCACTATCGTTGATGAATTGTAGTATGGCGCGACTGGGCTTGAGAGTGACTCCTTTGTGCAAGAGTGATTGCTTGCCATGTCGTTGAACAAGCATTTATTAATAATAATAATGAATTTCTTTGTGAGGTCCGACAAATTTGTGGATAAGGAGGGCAAATTAATTAGAAAATACAGACTCCAGAGAGGACTATTAGGAGGGGGGATACTTGTCAGCCTGGTTATTCTGAACAAGATATGGCAGTAATCAAGAGACGTTATTTTAGAAATAGGCCATTGATTTGAAATGTAAAATTAGATTAAATTAAAATGCCAATGGTTTCATTGCCAGTGATAGGCAAGAACAAGTCTTTCAGCCCTTCAGTTATGTCCAGCTTCAAATCATAGCATATGTAGTAACGCTGTGAACTAATAAAAGAGATAGTAAGCCTGACGAGATAGATAATCAGCAAGAGCCACAACCGCAAGAAATCGAATCGGATTGTGATGAGGGTGTTTACTAAATATTTCCATCTGCAGGATTCGTTCTAGACACACTCACATCTATTTTTCCCTGCCAGATAGCCATAGTTCTATGACAAATTAGTCATGAGCAAAACTACTTTCCGCTAGTTCATCCATATCAAATAGGAATTATAAAAAATTTAACTTTAATACTTGGCCAAGCAGGTCTCGATTTTCGAGCAGACTGTGCGAAACTAAACTGCGATCATCTTTAAGAACATGCACAAACTGCCTTCAGTGCTCGTTGACAATCTACTCACCAAAAAAAAGCGAACATCGAACTTTTCAAGAAAACTTCTTGAGAACGAAAAGGAGCTGGGTTCGTTCGAAAAGATAGGGTTCCTAGTAAGAAATATTTAAAACATATTAAATTGAGTCATATTTTTACCTAAATTTGAGCCACCTAAATGCCATAATCACGCACTTCACTGATTATTATCTTCTACTCATCTTTGATTTGAGAGATAGATCAATCCTTACTGAGAGCCGCCTATCATTCTTATTTATTGTATTTATTGCCAGTGGCTAAGTTCAGCCGTCCAATATAATTGAATTGGCTTAGCCCTCCACAACTAAACTTCAGATATATCAAATTAATCATATACTCAGCTTAGACCAAGTAGCTTTTTGAGTCTGATTTGGCAAGCCTTGGGAACCACATTTTACTTCATTTTTGCATTAATATCTTTGGAAGTAGAGCTCTTACGATGTGTCGTCCCACCCAAACCAAACCGCTGGACCTCCTTGAAATTAAACTTCTTCCTCACGCACTACTTATTCGCCAAGACCGACTGTCCATTCTGCAGTGATTTGAAACTCGGAACTGCAGCCAAAATGGACTAAGGATGCTAAAGGGGAGCTTATTTGTTAGTGAGGGTCTTGAGTTCCTGCAGGACAGTCAAAATCCGTTAATCCATAATTATAAAAATAATCTACTTCCCTGTTTATCAATTGACTTAGTTTATAAATCATAGAATTAGCGCTATGAGTTAAAATTGCGATAAGAATCCTCGTACTGCCCTTGGCACCAGGCTCATGGGCCTCATTGGCAGCAAGAGGCTGCCACTCCCCTTCCTAACTCCCTTCATAATCGATCGCAGACCAAAAATTTCAAAAACGAGCAGCCCGGATTGCAGTAAAATAAATAAAAGCTGTGGGAAGATCAACAGTTTAAAATTGTATAGAAAAAAGTAATAGTCGAAGCAATATAAAGTGAAGATACAGGGGCGACTGATGCGTATGAGCAGCCTTAGGTTCCCGGCCTTGTTGAAGAGGCCCGGCAACTCAGCCTTCTAATTGACTTTTAGAGCCAAATCCCTTAAATGAACTGACAATTTCTTTGTTATATCTAGTGACTTATCGTCCATTCAGTATAATGCATATCTCCCGTTCACCTGCTGGCCTGGATGTGTAGTCTGCTGGGCTTGTCGTACCCCAGGGATAGCAAGCCCACCAGCTAGCCTGCACGCTAAATCTAGAGGTCCACTCGTCCCCTCCCGAGCAGTCTTGACGTTTAAACCTGTCCCCTCCCTTTGGATGTTCTGTTAATATCGAACAATTCTATTTAGAGCATTAAGTTTTACTGAAGTTCTATCAATAAAAATTACTATTGTAAGTCTGAAAAAGAGCCAGTGAAAGTGCAGCAACCCACCTTAATCTTCAGGAAAAACTTGCGCAGGTGCTATTTAGAAATTAGGGTGGGCCGCACTCGCATTATCATTAATTTGCGAAGTGACATTTATAAATTAATTTGAATGGGGATTATGATGGAGTCAAGATTCAATAGTACGAGTCCTAGCAGACAATTAGCTGGACGATCAAGGGGATGAACTTACTCTTTGCCCCCAGTAACTCCTACACCTCCTCATAATCGTTCTCAGTCTGTTCGCTCGATATCATCTTATAGGCCTTATAAAAACTATCCCCAATTACTTTCTAAAGATAAAATCTTAGGGCCTCGATCTTGCTGCCCACAGTGTCCCGTTCGCACACACCAGGTATCATACCTCCTTTTTACACTAGAAAACTTATTAGACTCTTACTTAGCTACAACCTTCCCGTCGCTGATCTCCTTCTCCTCCTCGCCTTCGCCGTCCAAACACTTCTTCATCTCGTTGATCAATTGTCCGTAGCCTGTTGGGTCCTATTCGTCGGATTACATGGACTTTTTGTGTCTCTTATCGTCACTTTTGCGATAGAAAGAATTCTATTTGTCGCGCTTACTCCGCATCCTTTAACGCTATTTCTAACGCTCCCGCTACTTTTACCGTTACCGCTACCGCTCCTTCTCCATTCGTTCACGCTCTTTGGAATTCGGCCTGTTTCGTTCGATCAGCAAAGCAGAAAAATTTTTTGAAGGAGACAGCTTTTCTTTCTATTTTTATTTTCTGACCGTAATAATGCTGATGTTGTTAGAACGTCCAGTCTAGCTTCTCTTCACCAATAGGTTCACACTGTCCCCTACTTTTTCACGCTCCTTCGTAGGGTCCTTGATTTACTTATCGATCTATTGAGAAGGCTGTGAGCTACTCTCTCCGTCAGACATTATTCTGTAAATGGGATTGCTTGTGAAATTGCCATATTAAGTGACAGTAGAAGCCAGGAGCTAATTTATCCGGGACTTAATGAAGGGCAGCTACAATATTTTTTTCATGGAGGGTCTTTTGGAGGGGTCTTTAATTAGCAGGCTGGCAATAACTTGCCTTAAATCTTGACTGTATTGGGGAGGTATGGGAGGATAATTCCCTTTGAGTATTTTTTGAATAAGCCCCTTCATATTATTAGAATCGAAAGCGTGATTGAGAGTGGTCATTTCGTAGAGGATGCAACCGAGCGACCAGATGTCGCTTTTCTGATTGTAGGGCTTCTACTGGCAGATCTAAGGAGATAGGTAGTAAGGCGTTCCGATCGCAGTGTTGGCGCAATCGTAGGTGTGCTGCAGCACTCTTGCAATCCCGAAGTCCCCTATCTTGACATCACCCTTGGTAGTAAGAAATATATTTTGAGTTTTGAGGTCACGATGGAGAATTTTCCGATCGTGGACATAACGGAGGGCAAGCGCCATTTTAATGAACCAGTTGATAATCAAGTTCTAAGGGAATAGGACACCCACTTCCTTCTGTTTAGCAATTTTGCTGTAGAGGTCACCACCATCGGCGTAATCCATAACGATGCATAGATGTCCGTTCTAGATGAACGACTCTCGATACGAAATCACGTAGGGGAACTTCAGTTATTTGAAAACATGCACTTAGTTTAGCGCCTAGGCCTTCTGCTTTTTGTCCATCTTGTTGATATCGATAATTTTCATGACGAAGGGCTTTTTACGTTTGACGTCTTGGACGAGGACTGCATGGCCGAAGCTGCCCTTGCCGACTATCTTGATTTTGGCGTATTTCTACATTTGAAAGAAATCAAACGGATAAAATAATATGCAGGAATAATTTGCATAGCAGAAAAACTAGATAAAAAAATAAATGAACCACGTCCTCCTGGGCTCAAGCTAGAGTCTTCAGTATCTCAGAGATTGGATAGTCTAAATCAGAAAAAGAACCAAGGCTAATAAATGAATCAATTTAATCTTATCAAATTCAGCTGGCTCTACACTCCTTGCAACCCTTTGTCAATATAGCTACGCTTCTACAGACTGCTCTTCAAATTCAGATATTCAGTCTAGTTGAATAAGTATCGCCTGCTCTCCGGATGATTGTCATGAATAATAAGGAGAGAAGTTCCTAGTGCGAGCAAGTACTCCTGGATATCTAATCGTTTATCAGGATGGCGAGGGGCAATTCTATTGAGCTCAAGCCAGTGCTACTTGAGGAGGGGAAAGACACAGGGTATAACTTATCGGAAAGAGTTGGCCTAGAAGAGCGGTTATCTTCTATAATCCTTTTAGACTTTGGCAAGGATTTTCTTCATAGCTATTTAAATTTTAGAGTTCTATTAGTCCAGTGAAGGCTACTTGAGTTCACTCCGTAAAAGATAAAATGTTTTGTACAGCACTGCGAACACCATGTAGTCCAGATGCATTGATTTTAGTCTTGTTGTCCCGATCCTCACTGGATCCGTAAGGATGTTCAACCTTCCCAGAGTTGCCTGCATTTATTCTTTACTCAATTTTGGCTTATCAGTATTTAAATTTATCACCTGCGAAACGACTATTTCAGGTTTATCAAGTTAAGGGCTGGGCTTTTGTGAGTTCAGTCTGTTAGTATTTTTCTATTATAACTGAGGGGCTGGCAAGGACGTTGAAAGCCTTTTCTGCTAAACTGGTTCTTCGGGCAAAACAAAAGCTTAGACTTCTTTACTCCTCTGGGCCTTCTTCTGGATAGCAGTCTGCTATTGCCTATTCAATTGAATATACTTTTAAGGCTGCAGGAGCATACTTTTGAGACTTTACTTGGCTATTTCAAATATCCTGGTTTAGACGAGATTGCTGGCAATGAGGTTGGAATTATCGAGACCGGCACTTAGGACCCGCGAGTTGATTATCTAGACTGATTTTCGGGCTGGAGTCTATCTCGATTTTTAGTTGTGTCCTACTTTTCTTTTTTATTTTAATAATTTTTACTTTTTAATAATCGGCCGGTTATATAATTTTATATTGTTGTTGATCAGGGAGAGTGAAGGCCGCTTTTAGATTTTGAATGAGCTAAGCTCGTGTACGCTCATGGAATGTCCCTTAGGCTTGCTGCCCGCAAGCCTCTTCCTCAAGAGTTTAATATTCGGAAGTCTCTCCTGAATTTTCTGGAAAAGGGGGCATTCAAAGAGTCGCTAAATTTTTTAGAGGAAAGTGGCAAGTCCACTCTACATCAGATGCAGCTCATATTTCTTTTACAAGCGTAGCCTCTAGCATAATTGCTAACTCATGCTCATCCCTGCCTTCCTCCCGAACTCCTCCTCTGCCCTCCTTAGCAGATTTATCAGGTCGACTCTCAATAAATGAAAGGCCTCTCCCAGCAGTTAGCACACTGCTGTCCTTTTTAATAGTTGCTAGGCCTAACTCTAATTCAGAAGCCTGTGGTTTGAGGATTGACACAGGGGCAGGCTCCTTTCGTCCTATTTAAAGCATTGCTGTTCAAGGCAATAGACAACCATTTATTAATTCAAAGCTAGACTTCTACTTAACGGTAGCCGCTCTACTATCTGATCTTCATCCTCAATTTTCCTCCCTGCTTCAGCAGCAAAGAGGCCTCTTCTGCTGACTGGACGACCTTCCCATTCACCTATTTTATGATGTTTCCCAAAAATATCTTCCCTGCCAGTGGGCTTTCCGAACTCACTCTTATGACCAAGGCCCCACTTTCCTGGGAAGCTGATTTTATCGAAATGCCTAGCTGCGACTTTTTCTTTTAGTTTATGTCAGGAATTTTATTAAGGCGCTGGCTTTTATGCAATTCTTTAAGGTCCTATATCAGCAGCAGTCGATCCTTTTTGGCTATCCCGATGGCCTAACGATCTTTGATCCCTACTCCTTTGGCACTTTGGTTGAGGAGGACATGATTGAGTGCGACCACATGAGCCGCCTGCAGATCATATATCCCAGTGGAGACTTACCTGACAACCTTAATTTCATCGAAAAGCGAGATGTTTTTATTTTGAGAAAATTCTAATTTGCTCTGACCGCATCGATAGAAAGAGAGATCAGAATGCTAACTAGTCCTCTAACATCTGTCTATCAAAACATTCTAGAGGTCTACTACCTAAATTTATTTAGGCCCTTTTCCGTCCAAGCATATCCTCGAACTGTCCATTGCAAGCGCTTCTTTGCTGGAATCTGCGTATCTTGCTGAGTACAGGCCGCGGATTGACTATCTCTTCTTAAAAAAGGCGGCTTTGTGTGCTGAGGAGCACATGAAAATTCCAACTGGAATGGCTAAATAGCGGTACATTACCACAGTTAAATTATAATTGTTTGGAATCACAAAAAAGTTCTATTTGATTGTTTGGAAAATTGTCTGGGCTAAGAAAAGAAACTCATCTGAGTTTGTGCCTGCACCTCCGTTCGAATTCGATCGCTTATTCTCCTGCTTTTAGAGACGTCATTGATAATTTAGTTTAATTTGCTGGAAAGCATCGATTTGTTTTATTGAGACATCTTACTATTTTTACTCATGATCCTCTTTCGTAATAAACTCAATTTGCCAGAGGTCTCCTTCCTAGACACGAGAGGCTGATACCTTCCTTAAACAATATTGGAATACAACCTCCTGAACAACTAATTACTAAATTTAAGTCTGGGTCTCTCGATTTATTTTGGGAGACTCTTTTTCCTGGTTGCTTTTGTGGATTTGGCCTTTCTGGAATTGGGCTAGGGAGTTAGAGCTTGAAGAGTGGCGAGACCAGTCCTTCGCAGCAGCTGGGGAATCCACTCCAATTCTTATTATTTTTACTGCTATTCTTATTGCTCTGTCTTCTAACTACTTATTTTATTTGGTTAAGTCTGAAAGAAAGATTTGGACTAATCTGGCTGGCTTTTGCGGAACTGTTTTGATCGCTTGGGCTTCTCCTAGAAATTGATATGCGCAACTGCAGGAATCGGCTCCGTTGCGTCTAGAATCTTTTTCCTCAAGGAGTTGTCTGTCTAGTTTGTGATCATTTTCTGGAGCCGCTGACTCTTCTGAGAGTTTCTTTAGAGTCGGATGACTTTTATGTCAGGATGTTCTAAATCTTTGAGCTGCTGAATAAGAAGATGACTTCTCTTAATAAAATTTTGCATATGAATTCGCTTGCCGAGGCGCTTAATAGGCATGTCATCTATCTGCAGGCTCTCCTAGACCATCATCAAATACCCTATGAAGCCTTTCAGCCTCCTCTAGAAGTTAATGTCATAAACTAGCCTTCATTCGACTCCTCGCTTAACTAAATTGTGGGAGTTGTGTAAATTGCCAGATACTACAAGCAGATGCTTCTCCCTTAAATCGCCATGGAAAATCAAGTGAAAATAGTGGATTCCAAGGTGCTGATAGTGGGCTGCGGAGGTCTAGGGGCGATTCTCGGGATGTACTTAGCAGGTGCAGGAGTAGGAACATTAGGGTTAGTTGACGGTGACATAGTGTAAATATCGAACCTTCATCGTCAAATCCCCCATTTGAACCGCATCAACTAAAAGAAAACCAAATCTCTTCAAGAGTCGATCAACCTCCTCAACCCTCTCGTCAAAGTCAGAGAGTACGACTGCTTCTTGCCTTGTTAGTCTGTGGATTTTGAGAACTATGATTTGATCATCGATTGCACGGATAACCCCATGTCTAGGTACTATCTAAACGATATGGCCCTTCTTCACAAAAAGACTTTAGTGCATGGTTGTGCGCTTGGTTGGTAAGGGATGGTCACAGTTTTCACAGCTTAGAGCCTTTGCTATCGATGTCTTTACCCAGAATGTTCTTAACAACGGCTTACTTGTTCTGACAATGGAGTCATTGGCACCATCCCAGCAATTATAGGCTTGATAATGGCGACTTAAGTGTTAAAATTGTTAGCTCTGGGACGCGCTGATCTGGTTGGAACAATGCTAATTTTCAACGGCAAGGATATGACCTTCAGACGGGCTAAACTCCGTCCTAAACATAAATAATGTCGTTGCAGTACCAGTTTCATCCTAAAATAGGAAGATTACGAACTGTATTGTCAGAAATAAACAGCATACCCGTAAGCCTAATACGAAGTCGACTGGAAAGAATCACTCGAGGCTGAGGGACTCAAAATAGACTGCAGGCCGCAGTAACAGTTTAATGCCTTTCATTCCAAATTATTTATCAACCTCCCTTTGGAACGAATTCTAAAAATGGGGTAGGCATAAACCCTTCAGTTATTCAATAAGCACAGTAGCTGCATGGTCCTTTGTAGGAGAGGACAGAAGTCAAGAATTGCTGCTAATCACCTCAACAAGCTTTGCAAAGGAGTCAAATGCTCGAGTATTCGGGGCGGTCTCCAAGCAGTCCTGAATCAATAAAACATCGCAATAAGTTTGTGAATAAACTGCAATTAAATAATCAAATTTTTAAAATGGTTTGATCATAGGCTTTTGAAATAATATTGAGAAGCTCGTAGTCGACCATATTTTCTTTGGACATTAGCTACTCGGCCTACCTCTGCCGGATGATCGGATTCTTTTTGAAGATCTAATTGGCCTGGCTCTGCCCGAAGACCATGATTGCTACTTCCATGAACTTTTTGCCCCTCTTGTAGATTTGCTATACATCCTGGACGAGGCGCTTCTTCTCTACATTCTAAATTTCTGCGATGTCATTCTTGAGCTATTCGATGCTAGATCCAATCTTCCTGTACTAGATCAGTAGTTTTTCTCTTAGGAATTAGGTGACCATTTCGATTTTCAGCTAGCTGTATTTATTGTAGATCGAGTGCGAGGACTATGGCAGCTATTATTTCTCGCTTTTTTTTGGTTTTTACCAGTTTCTGATCCGCTTCTTGGTTTCCTTGAAGATCAGTTGATAGGGAGTAATGTGGCTATTCTTGGTTTGCATTTCGTTAATCTTGATTAGCAAACAGAGGGTGGGGTCGAACTTGACATAAGAACTGTCTAAGACAACACTCTCCTTGATCCGTTTTTTCTTCAACTTGATTTTGGTGAGATTAATTCTCTAAAGACTCTTTTGAATATCGGCCTAGCTGTAATTGAGCACGTTGGACTCCTGGATGATCGACTCGAACTCCTTCTCGAGCTACTCGTAAGGGTTCTTTATCTTGTTCATCCCCTTCAGCAGAGTGAAGATAGTCTAGCTGCTTTAGGTCTAGGTCAAATTGGTGTCCATCAGGAAGGAGTACTCGACCAAATTGGAAAGGACCTGCTGGTACTTATTGAAGACTTTTTTCAGCATTCTTGAAAAGTATTCCTTTATCAAGTACAGCTCTTCCACCTTTATTGTTTTCCTGCAGATTTCAAGCAAGGCTTGACGAGTTTCGCTGGGAAGAACACTCGTGATGTCCTTCTAGGTAATCGGATAGCTCAGGTACAATAGCTTGATTAGGGGGTCCCGCAGCCCCCGGTTGAAGATGTCTCGCCCCTCCTTGAGCAAATACCTGTAATACTCAACTAGGATCGAGATTAGCTATTTGTTGAGGAGCTTGAACTTGATTTGCATCTTTTCGAAGTAGCCGAGGAGACTAAAGATCTTAAGCCTCTTTTCAGACTGGTAGCGCAGCTGTCCTTGGGAACTTTAAATAGTTTAGATCTGCCTCTTGAGGAGTATTGAAAACTGTTCCAACTTCTTTTCATAGTCCCGAATGACCCTTGAATTTTAGAGTACCGAATCCTCCAGGTTTTTGGTGTGGAATCGGTAGACTTGCTCCTTCTCAACTAACTTCTTGTCGAAAACAATCTTCTCCAACTAGGCTATGCTCTTCTTTACTTTTTCTTTGGTGATTGTCATCTTGAAGTCGAAGATGACATGCAGCTACTAGATCTGCTGCTCTGAAAACAGCTACAACCCCTGTCGTTATTAGTTGATCTAGGCGAATGTCAGCTTCAGTTTGTCCATCTTCCAGAATTATAGCTATTTTATGCATTTCTCAGTCTACTGCTCGATTACTGCTGCTTGGGAGTTGAAGATCTCATGGGTCTCACGGGAAGCTGGATGCAGTCCTTAGTAGACTTAGCTGAGGGTGATATTGCTGCCAGACCGCCTTAACTATTTTTTTATGAACTTCGGTATGAGCAGTGGCAGCAGGGACTCCTTGTTCTTGCTCTTGTAGAATGTGATTGAGTTGGACCTATGTTCGACTATTTTTTTCAAATAGTAATCCTGGTACGCATTGTTCAAATTCAAGGAGGAAAGCCTTTTTTCTGCCAATTTCATATAAAATCATTAATAACAACAATGGCTCATCTTACAATGCGAGCAGCAGGCCTTTTCCTCCAAGCAGGAGCAGGACTAGCACAAGATAGAAGTAGCCTGCTCATGTGGACAGAGAATCGTGATAAGTGGAGCCTTTTAAGAAGAGACTTTCTATAACAATGTAAGATTGTTTTTGAGTTCGAGAATGTCCTTGCGAAGGGAGGCGATGTGATGCTACTGCTTTTCAATAACACTCTTTGTGCGCTACTTTAGTTTTTTATATTTTAGTTGCAATCTTGAGTAATTAGTCTTAAATTGTAACTCTTTAGCTGTCACTTCCGATCGAACAGCTTATATTTTTTACTACTCTTATTTCAGCTTGGAATCCTTCTAACAGATCTCTGTTCTCAGCAGTCTGCACTCCTATTAGTTCGCTTGCTTCAAAGAGATGATAGTCAACTAGGATTGACGAAGGTTTATTGCAAGTCGATCGCATTCACGCCTATTTTACTTTAATTATTCGCATACATCTGACAACTTTTTTACTAACTTTTCGTATTTCCGTTTAAACTTTTCCTTGTTTAGGCTTTATTACTCGATGTCGGCCTATAACTTTGCCATGTAGGTTTGTATAATGACTCCACTGGCCTACTTCCTGCTCGATGAGCTATCCGACTTTTACTACGCTTGGAACGTGGCAACCAGCTGAGATTCAAGAGATATGCACCTGCTTTAGAGAAGATTGATTTTTTCTGTACAAGATTTATTTGAGCATTTTATTTGTAAACGCTGAATTAGTTGGTCTTTAATTAAAATATCTTGTTCTAGTCGATGGATATCCCTTCGAAGCTAGGTAACTTTGTCTTGGAGAGCGAACTACTTATTTGACAGGTCATGGCTGTACAAGGCAGTTGCATGGAAAGAATGGAGCGAGTTCTAATTATCCCTGGCCAGCCCGTTCAGCAGTCCTGAAAGATAGCTTATCTATTTTACTAGTTTTTAGTTGTTTTATTTTAGCTCTCTGACTTCTGACTAGATTTTCACTCGCTTTAGCTATTCGCCCTTTGCTTTGAGTTAGCTTTGTCCGCATTACTTCTCCTTGTTTTCCAGTCGTTGGGCTGATTGCCTCACCTGCTCGTTTAGCCTCTTCACGCTCCTCTCGTGCCTTTGTTCCAAATTCAAGAACTTATTTAATCTCAGCTGAAGCTTACTAGCCTGCAACCTCAGGCTCTCCTTTTAAGCCCTTTATTACTGTATGATAATTTGGAGATGCTTGCGTTCCTTGAGTGTTACATCTAGCTTTGACTTGGCTTCTTAGTAGCTCTGCCTCAACGCTTGGACCTAGCTTAAACGGCTGATGTTTGTTCTCTAGATCTAGTCAACTTGCTTCTAAAGCCTTATTTTGATGTTGCTTGACTACCGACTAAGCGAGTCTATTTGGGTTTAAAGCTGTCTGATCTTTTGTTTTTGCTATTAAATGAGTGAGCTGGCCTGGCAGGCCTACTTCCTTGCAATTACTAGCTGGCTCTCAAGCTGAGTCGACTTGTTTCGGAAGGCTTACTTTTCTGAAAAAAGGATGGATTGTTGATCAATTTTCTAGCGTTTGAATTGTTGAGTAGACTCTGACTATTGGGTTAATTAAACTGCCAGCTAGGCCACCTTTTACTTAAGTCGGAAAATCTAATCTTTCAAGCTGCTATTCTCTTCATTAATTTTGCTGTTCATAGCTTATAGTTTGCGCTTTTAACACCCGATCTCCTGAAGGTCGGCAGCAAGTGCGTTAATCAAACGAAGCTGCTATTCAGAGTTGGTCCTGTATTGTTTGAGCTCCTGGCTATGCGACTCGATTTAGAAAGTTGTGAGCCGACAAATATTTTATGCCTTTTCCACATCATCTAAGAGGCCTTAACGCTATTATTAGAGCTCTTTTATGTTTCTTTTAAGGTCTTGAATTTCTGCGAAAAGCGAATTAACCTGCAGCTCACAGCTCTCATGCGATAATAACTGCTCACTCAATTTTATTTGAAGTTGCTCATTCTAACTTGCCGTCCTCTAAAGTTTTGATTCCTTCTCTTGCAGCTGTTGCATCAGAATTTGAGTCTGATTTTATAAGGCATTCTTTGCCATGCTCAGTTCTTCGAACTGCTTAGTGAATTCTTGCCTATCTATGCTGATGGTTTGATTGAGTTAATGGATCAATCTAAGCATAGAATCTTTGCAAGCTTGTGCTTTAAAGGTCTAGTTATTTTAAATGCTGATAACTCTATTCAATCTATCGATCTCCTTGGTGAACTGGAGTTTCTAATTGGAGAGATGAGCCACCTGGCTTTATTTAAAGCTGACTTAGCGACCGCAGTTAAAACAATCAATCTCAAGTCTGTTGATGTTTTGTTGCAATTCAATTAGTCTTTATTCTTCGCCTAACTTTAAGTATGTACTAAGGCCGATTAGTCTTCTGTTCGTCTCCTCGCACTGACTCTTCTAAAATAGAGCCAAGGCCAGAGATGTTTTTAATACCTGCCTCTCCTTATCTTTCTACTCGATATCCTTTTTCAATTGATTTACTTCACTGGTCTTTGACTGCAGCGAACTCTATAAGTCCTTCATCGCTTCAAGGTCAAAAATGCGATCCTGGACAGGCTAGGCTGTCCTATCAATAATGGAGCTCCAATAGTGCTAAGTGAAATGGTTCTGAAGCTAACCAAGAGTGCTTTCAAGACGAGCGCGCATTCTTTGCTAACTTTTCGATCGCTGTTGGAGTAGATTATTTTCGAACATAAGTTACTTACTCTTTGCCTATGACATGAGACTTTCCTTTTAGGCTTGCTATAATTGCTAGGCCAATTTACTATTTACCTATCTAACCAACCTTAGAGAGTTATGGAGCAGGTCAATTTACTGTATCAATTTAACCTGCTAACTTTGTAATAAGTCAACCAAACTGCTTTGTTACTCAAATTAGCTCACCCTAAGTTTTTAGCGTCTCTGCGCTTCAGAGATCCTACTTGTCAGTTCCTAATGTTAGTAGATTCTCTGTTTCCTTACTTGTTATAAATTATTAAATATTTGTAAGCGCTGCTTTTAAAGTTAATGAACGAGCTCCCTGAGTTATGCTCCGCATTATTTCGATCGCTTTTCTAGTTGGATTTTCTATCTTGCATACAATTACTATTTCTACTTCAGTGAGTTTTTAAGATTTTTTACTTATGACAGACAGTTTAATAGATTTTCCTTCAGTCTTTACTGTTCCGCTTATTTAAACTTGATTGCTACCAGCAACTTTCTGTTCAGTTGAGGGTGAGACCAACTGTTGTAAAGGAGTGAGTTAAAGCCACGAGGCTTGCCAGCGCGAGCCGGGAGGGATTTGGGTAAAAGTTCGAAGGAGGCGGATCTGGCAGGACAAAGAGGACATTCTCCATCGTCTAACATACGAATTTTTTTAATTTATAATTTTGTTATCATTATATCATAGTCCAGAAGTGCTTCATCGGCAGGAAGAACGGCCCGCTCTTGAACTTTTTTAGGCTTTGGTACTACTGCAGACCCTTAATCCGCTACAACACTGTCCCTCTGTACTTCTTGAATGTGCTTTCGAATGCTGCTTTTTCTTTACTAAAAATCCCTTCAATCCAGTAACTGAGCTCGAACATCACCAAATCCGCGACTGAAACTGAGCTGAGAGGAAATGTCCCTTTACTTTAAATTATGGCGGCTATTTTCATGATGACAGGACTGAGTTTTTCCCAATACTGGGGCATCTCTTCCGAAAAGTCATCACTGGCGTTGAGGACTTTGAGCTCTGAAGATAAGGAATCCATCACTGCCAACGCCTGCTCAATTTCGATCTTTTCTTTTGAACTTTTGCCTAACAGATGTCGTTGATCCGAATACTAAACCAAGTACTTGAGGATTACGTTCAATCTTGTAAGCCGCAGTTTCCCGTCAACCAAGAAAGGCAGTTCTGCGAAGGGCAGACTAATGAGCCCTTTGACTTAATTTTCCCACTCCTCAATGGAATGAACATACTCCTTGCAGGGCAAGTTGAGGATATGAAAGAGGTACTTAATGGGTTGGGCCTAGTCCCTGAGCCCTGAGCAGCCCAGGTAGAAATTATTAGTTTCTTGCAGTCCAATCTAATCCTTGCAATTTCCCATAATATATTATGATTTAATCGGGAATCAATCAGCACGAGCACTCGGACTACGACCGACTAATCAATAAAAATAAGCTGCTCGCTACCACGGCCTCGCCTGCAGGCAAGGCCACTGCATAACTTAAATAATTGTTGGTAGGCAAATTGGCCTCAAAGCTGAATCAGCTCAAATCTACCTAAGGTCTTTAGGACTAGATCGCCTCAAGCCTCCTTATGGTGCTAATTTAGCAATAATAATAGCTGTGGGCGCGCATTTTAAACTTCGATTTCATTCAAGAAATCATAAATAAGCTTCTAAATTAGAAGACCCACGACCTCAGCAGAGTGATCAGGAAAATTCTGGCATCGCGCCATTTTAAAGTTGTCCTAATTGAGATTTTACATATGATGTATAAAGTCCCAAATATAAAGGACATTTGGCATAAGCCTTCAAGCCTGTCGATGTTCTAAATAAATGAGTAGAAGGATAAACCGGCCAGACTGTAACCAAAAAAAAAGAAAAAACTATTTTTTTCGTTAACATCTACATAAATACTCATTTGATTATAATTAATTAATTCAGCCACCAAGATTGATATCCTACAGCTCTTTCATTGACTGCTCGTATGCCGTTATTTTGGGATACTTCTTTACGCTTATCTCATTTCTAAATTTTTGTAGTGGACTTAGGTCCACGTCATAGCGGATGTGGCTGAATAGTGTCGAGCTGATTCGCCAGGGAATTCGACCCTCTTTTATCGCTTTATCCTTCGCCTCCTCGACCTCCTTTGTGTAAATAACTTAATGATATCCACAATTTATATAACCTCCTGTTAGCATTTAAAACTGCTTTCCAGCTTGCAGCAAGAGACAGCCGTCAGGTACTGTTACTTTGAATCGCTCGTTTTAGCGGGTCCAACAAAACAATCCTGGGAACCGGGATTTTCCGTGGATTGTCAGGAAATTGAAGTCATAATGAAAACCTGCAAAAATTGTTCCGACTTTATATTTTGTCAGGTCTGAGGCAGTTGGTGCAAGGACATGATGTCCGCCCTTCATTCTTGAGCTGAAGGTGTCCTTTTAGAGCCCCATCCCTAAGGCGCCCAACTCTGCAACGGTCATGCAGGCGTCGATCATGTGAGTACCCCAGGAGTCCATGAGGTGCTGCCACTCGATAAAGCCATAAGGCGCATGCCTGGGACTCTAATTTTAATTGATAGTTTAGCCGATTTTCCATAAATAACGCCATTTAGCATCCTGATGATTTGAATACGTAAACAGAAGGGATGGGAGATTAAGGTTTATTTCCTTCGGAGTAGACTGCATACAGTTCGGGGTGAGCCTTCGCCTTTTCCTTCAGCTCCGGAGTGGCCCCCACTTGATACTTCAACTGAGGGTACACGTCTATAAGTTTGCCTGTTTTGTAGTAGTAGTTGGCGATCTTGCTGAAATACTTCTCCTGCATGTTCAGGAAGGAATTATTCAGGTCGAAGTGGACTCTCTTATCCTTGATAATAACTACTCCCAACCTATGCAGTGCCTCGGCAACCTCCTTTTCGGCAGCAGGGTCCCTTCCAGACTCCAGAAAGGTGGTTAGGTCTACGAGGGGGACCTTGGTGGACCCAAACGCTCTGACGTATTTAAGCAGCATTGTTATTAATAATGATGATGAGTATGATAGTCGTTCATATCCTGCCAGAATATGATAACTCCTGCTGTTAATATTTGAAAAAGCATGCCCAAGTCGGATTCCTCATTTAGCTCCATCGACTAGGAACTCACTCTTGCCCTCCACAGCAGGTCTAGGAATAGGGCCCTCTCTGGCAATACTTCCAAAACTGCTGCCAATTTCTAGCTGGAAAAAGTCAAAAAGTAAAGATCAAGGTTGGCCTCATAACTCGAGCTGGCTCTTCGCAAGATCGACTCTCTGAACGGGTAGGTTTCAAGCTTGCGTAGAGACATGTAATCTGCCAAAAATGCTCAGCTATTTCTAAAAGACAGCTAATCCCGCCTAAAATCAGCGCTAGAGGAGAAATAGCGACTGTCATACGAATTGAAACACTAGCTTGGCTCCTTCGAGAATTACAGGAGAGTGGCTGAGGCAAAAGGTCTTCGCCTTTAGGCCTAAGTAAGTGACCTGCAAGATCGCAATAGCAGCCTCCTTCTTTAGCTAGAGCGGATTTATTAACAGAGTCGGCTCTAGGCTTACGAGAAAACCAGACTGGTGGAGTAGAGAAACAAGCTCAACTAATTAACCTTGCAGCTTGACTACAAACTCAATTCGCAGAGCAAGTCCATCGAGGCAAAATTGAAAGAAATCAACACTCATTAGGAGGCCCTCAGATTGAGGCAGTAGGCTCTGGCAGTCCGGTAGGAAAAGGCATCAGCCAAATAGCAGATGCTAGTTGCAGGAGAGCAAGACTTAATCAGATTGCAGTTGTCCTTGTAGCGCGATAAGGAAGACATCATAAACAAAATGCGCAATCTTTAGGAAATCTAAAGAGCGATCGATAATTAACGGGCCAGGCAATAGCGGTAGACCGCCAAAGCCATCCATTCCTCGAAGCAGGCTTAGTCCCACCTAATTTAGATGAGGACTGCATCTACCGAGCACATCAAGCAAAAGAAATTAGACGAGGCACTGCTAATTGAGCTTGACTCTGCAAAGATCCAAATCGATTAGCTCAAGAAATAGGTCATCATGTTAGCCCGCCAACCTAACGAAGTCGTTCGGTTGGTCCACTAATTTCTAGGCTAGCACGACCCTATTGGCGGACTAAGATCCAGCCTGAAATTCATAAAGGCCGTCAAAGACTTGCTGTAGAAACTAGGGCGAGACGTGTGCGGTAACAGTTTAGGCGAAGTGCTAAAGCGATGCTGGAAAGAAATTAAACTTATGGCCAAACATTGAGTTTCAATTTGTTAAAATTTGAATGGAATATTACGAAATTGGCGCATTCAAAAACCAGCTTCAGACGCTAAAGACACCAGCCCCCGTGCTCCCCCGCTCACTCGACCTGCCGCTCCCCCTCTATGATGTGTTTGGACAAGTCATGAATCTCTGGGGAAAATAGGAGCCTTCGTTAAAAAAAGTCAACTTTAAGACCTAACCTTCGGCATAGGTAATGGAAGTTGAGGAGCTTTCTCCCGACGCTTAAAATAGGCAGCAACGAAGCACTTCGTTTACTCCGGCACAGGGCAGAAGTAACAGAAGTCGCTCAAGGAGACCTTTGCAATAACTGTAAGCCGCTCAGACCAACAGCCGCTGTGGTGCTAAGCGCATGAAGGTGAAGTGGGAATAGGGCTCATCTGGGAAAGGAAAACTACGAGGTTGAGAGTGAGAAATCAATTTTTTTTGCCTGGCTTCTTTATATTCTAAAAGGGATTACTCATAAGGCTGTCACTCAGCCCAGTCCACTATCGTTGGGCAGTCTGCGGGACAGTCCGAATGCCTCTCAGCAATGTTTCATACGAGACTTTTAGCTTCCTCTTGGAGAACTCGGATTTCAAAAAATCCACTTACTCGACCTCTTGAATTTATCTGACTAAGTTGCCTTCGCTTAAATTCTTTCCCTCCTAGTTCAGCTCCTCCTCTAGCTATTGATGCAAAAACTGGAAAGCTTTTCTACTCCTACTCTTGATGTCGAGCCTTTTCTTTACCTTCTCGCTGCTGGGCGCCCTCTCGACCAGGTCCACTTCTTCTAGTTTCATTTACGGTTTCTTGCTACTTTGATTGCACAGTTTGCCCAGATACTCCTAGTAAGCCCTGTCCAGATGTTTACTGGACTTTGGTTAGCTATTTCTTATTCTGAAATTTTACATTGCAGACTTGAAGAACAACTAATTTGAACGTGCTGTGCAATTAGAATTGGACCAATTGTGCAGAAGTTTTTCTTTTTAAGTTTCATCTTTGATATTGACGATCTGTTTGTTCCTCAGCTCCAGGAACCTCCTTTCAGCTGATTAAAAGAACTTTTTATCATCGTCAGAAACCTGCTGCTTGGACGTCAGTGCGAAGAAGTGGCTTTTTCTCTTTTCTAACCCAAAATTAATGTCTTTCTTTTCTGATTAAAATTTTTTATCATCGCGCTTTTTGAGCATCCTGGCGTCTTTGAAGTTGATAATATGACATTTGTAGTTGCCTAGGTCAGTCTACGCAGTTGACTTGAAGGAGGACCTGATATCCTTCGCGTCCTGCTCATCCTGCTGAATCAGCTAATCATCAGTCTTGATAGTAGGCGTTGGGACTGTCTTGGCCGGCATTTTTTATTTAATCCATTTTGCTAAGTGCTTGACAATTTTCCCCTGATATTTGGGCTAATAATACTAAATAAGATCAAGCTTGCTCTTGGCAAAGTCGAGAAGCGTTTTGTTCCTGAATCTAACGTAGGCGTACTAAGGACAAGAAAGTTTGATATTGTATTTTTTAAATTCCCAGAGCAGCTCTCTGTAGTCATTTGACTTCTCAAGTACGCGATTCACAGGGGTCTAAGGAAACATCTGGTCGAGCTAAGGGATGTTGACTTTCGATTCGACGGCTCTTAACCGGCCAGCCATGTATCCAATATAAGTTATGGAGCTCTCTTATAATTATCTAACGGAATGGAGCAGGACTAAGTACTTACCCGCATTTGCGCAGAGTTAAGCATGTAGGGTCATTCCAAACCCGAGGTCCTCCAGGAACTTACCAATAAGCTCACTCGACTCAACCAATTCAACAAAAACATTTACAAGGACATGTTTCAGCTCAAAAACTCTCACTTCGCCAAGGAGTTTGAGTTCAAAAGAAAGATCTAGGAATACGAAGTTGAAGCACAGCAAGCCCACATTGACCAGCAGTCTCTGCGCTAGCAACTTTTGCAACGGCAAAAACAGGACTAGAGCATCTAGTCGACCATGTCTTAGCTGGAGAAAGAACTGAAAGGAAGCAAGGATTAGCTTTAAGCCCTAAGCAAGCTCATTGAAAGCTAGTCCACATTTACAATTTCAAAGTCGTTTCTCCCTTAGGATCCCACCCTTTAATTCGTTGAGATTTAAAGCAAAGTGGTAAAACTTAGATCATTCTGCTCATAAATAGTTGAAGAAGTAAGAGGCTTCCAACTGTAGCCCTCCCAGCAATAGTAGCTCAGGCAGCTCGTCAATGGCTCTTTTCTTGCCTTCCAGGAGTATAGGCTTTTCAGTTAGCCGACTCTCAAAGAGTACAAACTCATGCTCTAACAACTAGAGGACATCGACCTACTGCTCCGATCCTCAGAACAGCAGCGACACGACCTGCACTTCTTATTATAGAGCCAGTCCACCAAAATCGAAATCCTCAACAAGCAAATTGCAAGTCAGTAGTAGTAAATTCAGACAAAATAGTCCTAATTAAACGATCGGTAGAATCAGATAAGCAATCTTAGCAAAGAGCTCGAGCTGAAGGACTGCACCCTCCAAAACTTCATGCTTATCAATTCCGACCTACAATGTCAACTCACCTCCCTACACTCCTAGACCTCCTAGTCCAACCTCTAAATCCAGACGCTGAGGTCGAAAATCGAGCAAGTGAATTAAAGGCTGGATGACTGCAACAGCCAGATCACTTCCCTCACCAATTTAAATTAGACTTCTTAGAAACAGCTTTCCGTTCTCAATGCCGAACGAAAATAGCTAATCGAAAAGAATTAACTCATTCAGATTTAAATGCTCGGCTACCAACGAAAAGTAAGTTCGCAGAGTTCGAAAATAGAGGAGTTAGAAAAATTGCTGTTGGATATCACAGAGGAGCAGGTCAATCAGCAGGAGTCTAACTCTATCCTCTCTCAATAACTTTCAAGAGCACTCTCACAAGTAACTTAACTCACAAACATTCGCATCGCTTTAGAAAGTTAGCTAAGCACGCTCAAGTAAAACTACAGGCGCTCAGAGGAATCAGTCAAACAAAAAAATAATCAGAATAGTTAACTCACCGTGGAGGTCTAAAATCTTTTGAAATAGAAGGAATAACTAACTATGTAACTAGCAAACACTCAACAAGCCAATCAAGTCCTAATAGCGAGGCAAGAGGCTACCTAACTTAAATTCAAAGAGACTTTGGATCAAGCATCTATTGCTTAAATGGCTCTGAAACAGCAATTAGCCCAAAAGGAAAATTAGCTGAACCATTAGGCAGAGGCTGCTAGATACCAGATCAATTAGTTAAGGTGCAAGGTAGAATAAGCAGAATAAAAAAGAATTGCAGCCCAGTTGAACTTCGAGAGCCAGGAAAAATGCCTCTTCTAGTCTAAGAAACTAGCCTAAAATAACTAGAAATTGCTGAAATAAGAGCAATTCTAAATGCAGACGAAAATGAAGGAACAAAGCCTTTTAAAATTATTTTTCCACCACGCTCAGCGCATTGTGCTGATGAATAAGATGGCAGACTACCAGCTCGAAATTGCCAAACTAAAGGAACTCTGCGATAAAAGGAAGACTATGATTGATGTTTTCAATTAGCTTGTCAACTGGATTATCAGTTATATGCGAGGATATGACCATGTCAAAAATCAGCTTATTATACGGCAAGGCTCTTATGTGGCTAGGAAACTCAATAGGAAGCTCACCACCGAACAGATTAACAGCAAATTGCGCACAATGCAATTCATAGAATCGGTGAGCAAGGAAGATTAGCAAAGCAAGGCAGTTATGGAGGCCGTTCGCAAGGTGATGGATTTTTATTTGGGAGAGTGAGTAAGTGATAACATCAATATCTTGATACCCGTTCTAAGGAACGAAGTACTCGCCTTTGCACGGCCTATCTTTGGACGAATGGACTGCGAGCCGGGATATGGTTGATTCCCATCCTTTGTTAACTTCTTTGGCTGAAAAGGCCAGCAGTCCTTTGCACTGTATGCTTCACCACTTAAATTTGAGGATTGCGTGTCGTTTCGTCAATTTATTAAATTTGAGGCAGATGACTGCGAGGCGCATCTCCCGGGATTTAGCAACATTGAGCAAAGGAACTCTATTCTCTACGTTTCCTACGTTTGGAAGTGGCCCAGCTCCTGGTGAATTATGTGGATTAATTGACTGAGTGCTAGTTCGGAACATCAGTATTATTTGATGTGATTCTTGAAGCCTTCACAAACGCTGAGTATTTTTTATGGAAGTTATTTGAGTGTTGAAGGACCGAGCTTTAGTTCAAGAAAGAATCTGGCATTGGGAAGGGCAAAGTTGACCAATCCAGTCTGTTCACATCCTCTTTGTTTTCGAAGACGACGAGAGAACTGGAGTCGACGGCCAAGTACTAATCCGGAGTGTAAAGTATAACGGCGCTCCTTCCAAAGCGAAGGACACTGATGATATGCTCTTGGACTCCGATAAAGAATTTAAATTAGTTTCTGAAGAAATCGTAAAGTTTAACCCCGACTTAAAATGATTTCGTAAATTTTAAGGCCGTTTAGTTGCTCTCGAAGATGTTCCTAAAATGGATCAGCGCTGTTTCCAGTAGCTTTTAAACGTTTCGCTAGCAGTTGAGTTGCTAACTGAGTCCGGTTAGCTTTGAGCTAGTTTGGGAGGAGCGGCAAGGTTAAAATATTAAATCTATTTCTGCCCGAAGTTTGTTTTTTTCTGCGAATTATTTTATATTTTTGTATACGCTTGGATTAAGCAAGCCTAGTTCAAGCAGTCTGAATATAATTGCTGCAATTACGGGCTCGTCTGTACCAACCTGGCGCACATGTGAATATCTGGGTAAAAGGGTCGTAAGAGTGCGATGGAGTGTGAAATTGTTATTGCTAAGGTAGAGGTAGAAGAGTTCGGAATGGCCATAGCATTGCTAGGCACGGCCGAGGATTTTTTATTGCATATTAAGGTGATGCTATTTTTATTGAATTTGGAGGAGGAAATGTAAAAGCGATTTTCTTAACACGGGTTTGTACGGGGCAACAAGTTTGTTATCAATGTTTAAAATCTTTAGCAGTAGAGGGACATCAAGGCCAAACTATTCCAGTTGAGGATCATGGAGCAAATCAAGCCTCGCAAGCAAAGTTTCAAAAATAAGGTTGCTATTGAACAGCAGGTTACAACTTAACGGATCGCCAAAATTAACTGCAGATAATAATTTGACAATTAGCTCAAGCGAATAAGGAAGAAACAACGAAAGGCGCAAGAAGTGGTAAAGCTGATGAAAAAATTAGAGGATGTTTCATAGATCAAGAGGCCTACCATCACTGATAGGCCTTGCAAAGAAGACTTATAGCTAATAGATTTCATAGTCCGCGAACCCCCGGACTTCAAGACAAAGATAAGATAAAAATTGTATAGAGTGCCTGTGCTGCCGCAGACTTAATAGATGCAAAAGCTCTTCACAGGGAAGGCGATTGTCTACAAACGACGAGGAGAGGCGTTCCACAAGGGATAGGATTTCATGCTCTGAGATACTACGTGCCGCTCGCTGTGAAGATCTCGACATAGCGATTTTTTATGTATTATCCACTTAGCTTAAGTGCTCGAGTAGCGTCGCTTCTAGTTCTTAGGAGGATGAATCCCTATCCAGTGTCCCGGCCGTTGTTGCGTACGATCCTGACTGAGCCCTTGATGATCGGCAGATCCTCAAAGAAGTCTTATATCTCGCTATCCCTGACACCCCATGGCAGCCCCTTGTCACCCCCTTACTCTTAATTTGATTATGCCTAGTTCTTCCAGCTCATCGAGAGTCCAGGTCTGCGTCTTTTCGCCTCTTTCTCCTCGATCTCGATACGATCGATCTCTGTCGCGTCTCTCTCGATACTCGTACTAACTATCCTTGTACTTGTCCTTACCCTTGACAGCCTATTTGTAGAAGTCCTACTTCGAGCTGTTAAATATTTAGATATACCTATGACCCATGCGCTAGTTGTTGCGAGCCAAGCAGCGTGTGTAGGCCTGAGTGGAGTTAAGTCTGACAATCGCTTGTCCGATGAACCTGCCCCGATCTTCCAGCATGTTGATATCCTCCGCATTTACGTTTTCTTTGAGGAAGCCAATCACGTCTTCCAGTTTGGATTCATAAGGAATTCCTCTGAGCCGAATAAATAATTATTTTTTGGTGGTGGACTCTGGCAGAGTGTCCATCTGGTTGAGCGTGAGGATGATTTTGGAGGCCAGCTCGATCTAACTATTCTTGTTCAAAGTCATTTAGCTCAGACAGTCAGGATCGATGGTTTTAGATTCCTCGCGGAGGTCTTTGAAATAGTTGAAAATGGGAGGCAATGTGATCCCCATTTTTATAGCTATTTCCGGGAAGAACTTCGTGAGCAGCTAAGGCTGGGTAGTTGCGACGACGATCGACTTCATTTCCATGATGACAGCGGCTGCCTTTTGGAAAATTTACTTGAGCATATTGATGAAATCCTAGTTGGTATTGACGAGCCAGGCCTGGAGTGAGGAAAGTGTGGCGTCTCTAGAGCTGAGGAGGGCGGAGGTGACTCTCCTGAGAGCACCATAGTCAGCCTCGAAGAAGAGAATGAGATAGTAGTCAAATATTTTATTCATAATAATTGGCTAATTAATAAGCTAGTTTAAACGAAAATTAAGGATCGATAAATTAATTCAAATTATATCATCGATGCGGCTGGGAAAAACGTGCGTGCTGCTAGCCTCGTCTCCTTCCCGGAAGTCCGAAAACAGGCACGGCTCTCGCAACGGAGGTACAAGAACAACAATATCTTTTATGTCCCGAAGCAGGCCTTGTTCCAATTAGAAAAAAAATAGACAGGAGGATTAAAATAAATCAAATAAGTAAATATTGAAGTAGAAAAAAGAAAAAGGTCGACAAAAATACAACCACGCGATCGTCATCATCAATATCCCCAAAAGCTTCGTTTAGAAGGAAAATTATTATCTTGGCTCTGAGAGTCGTATTCGCTAGCTCAAGCAGGTCGAAAAGAGATTCCTTTTGAGAGTTTCAACCACCCTGAACTAGTAGCAAATCCTTGAAAGACTATGGAGCAAAGGTGTGTAGGCCCTGCTGCAGTCCGATCTTTAAAATTTCTGATATTTGATAATTTATCTTAAATTAAAATTAATGGACTTATCATACAAAAATAAGTTATTAACGAATCATAGCTAGATATCCAGTTTGCAGCCCCATCGCACATTGTTTACCTTGTTTAGGTCCATTAGTAACCCCACTCCTACTCCCAGTTTTTATGACTTCTTCTTTAGGCCCAACGCGATTCGTAACTTTGAGTCGATCTTGATCTTTCCTGTTGAATTCTACAGAACTGAGAGAGGCTGCTGGTAGGCCAGTGCGAATTTATGACATTGAGTCTAAGATGGGACTCCAGTGTATTCCAAACCAAAGTGCTTGTTATTATCCTTGAAGACTGCAGTGGCAATTACCTTGCCCAAGAAGCTATTCAAATCAGAAGGCTTCTCTTTATTCCAAAGGGTCTAATTTCTTAAGAAAAGATTGATTTTTCCAAAAGTGAGACCAAGGAGGAAATCTCTTTTTTTGAGTGCAAAATGGTTAAGATCAACTGCCCCTAAAAAGGCAAGAAACTTATTGGAGTAGGACAGGATGTTCCTGAAGTAGAGATATTTATTTTCCTTGTTGAGCTTGAATTTGAGGTTTGATTCAAAGGAAGTCTATTTGTTGATGGAATAGATATGATTAATAATGGGGTGGATTGTCCAGTTCTTGAAAGTGTTGTCGGATGAGAAGGAGAGGCCGGCATTGAGCTTTCCGAAGTTCGAATCTAAATTTTTATGCTCGAGGTGGATCTTGAATTTCTATAGGCTGCCCTTCATCCAAAAGAAAGTGTTTGAAGGGAAAATAGGCCTGAACCAGAACTTTATTTAGTCCGTCAGCGTGATCTGGTTCTCCTTGTTGTAGGCTACGTTCGCCTTGAAGTTCACCTGGTAGTCAGGCCGATTATCGTTGACCTTGACTTGCAAGAGTTTGTTGTACGGGAAGTCATCCTCAAAGAAAGTGTGGAGAGACTTGTTATGGGCCGAGAAACTATCCCTGGTGTCAATAAAGGGCTTGGTTGGATCAATGTTGGTTGTCATAGATACTTTAATTATGGATAATATATCACTCTCTCAGGATCGGCTATTAGACCTTCATTTTGAATCGCCTTTTTATCAGTCTGGTGCGTGCTGCCATGGCTTTTCGTGCAGCCTAGTGACTATTCCCACGCATCCGATCGTTGTAAAGGCTTATGTTCTTTATGTTCTACTTCACAAAGTCTGCATTTGAGTGTTTCTGGGGGGTTGTTCTCGCCGGCTTGAGTTAGGTCCTGGGCATGAACTCATAGCTGATCGAGCCTACTTAGTAACCCTCATTATTGATGATAAATTAATTGACCTCGAATGACTACTGAGTTAGCTGCAATTTCCCGATGAGAGTCTCCTTACCTTGCTGGACCTGCAGGAACTTTAGAGTCGGCTTAAAGTTCTGGAGGTCAAGATATGATTTGGCTGCTGTCTTGAATATGAAGAGACTATTAACTAACTCTCTCGTATCTTCGATAGGTAAGGTTTTCAAGGTGAGAGGTTTGCCTAACTCGACTAAGTACTTGTAGGACTAGTTGTCTTTGCTGATGACCTCTCCCTTGCAGAAAACAGTCCTTTTAGAAAGGTGGAAACCGATTCTCTAAGGCAGCCCATGCGTTATGTCAAGGGTGAGTGCGAGTCTGATCTTGCCCTGAGGCTTCCTCAAGAAATTAATTTTATTAACGCTGAAGTATATCCCCAAGCAGAGTCTTTTTATTGGTGCAAACTTTACCGAGTAGATTATCGAATTGCACTCTTATTACTGCTGCTGGCTTACTCTCCTAACTCTTTTGATTGCGGGCTTGGACGTTTCAATTGAAGGCTTCAGCCGGGCCTTCTGAGAGGACAGCAGACGCTTGATGGACAAGTAGCTGTGATGCGGAGAGGTGGTCAGCTCCAACTAATCGAACCACCTTTTGAGGCCGGGGACTGACATGTATGTGCTGAACTAGTTCATAATAGGAGAATGTATTGATTGTAAAATAGAGATGAAGGGCAGATAGATCAATGACATAACTTAATCTGACACGTTTGTCCGCCTCAACGGCAGCCGCTCCTCCCTTCTCCAGGAGTCGATTGCCGAGGCGCTGAAGGACCAGGACCAGAAGTTTGCTGCTAGGATCAAGGACTTGGAAAAGAAGATTCACGACTCATACTCCGTCAAATTCAAGCGCTTATAAAAGTAACTGGCAAAAGTGAAGCAGGATCTCCAGAGCAAAACTCAAGAATGCAAGTAGTTTCATGAAGTAATTTCAATAAAACAAACGAAACAGGCATAACTCAACCCCAACGCCAACGAACACTCAACTTAACGCAATATGCCTCGCAAATAAAAGTAGAGGGATAAACGTCCTATTAGGCTAACGCATATCGAAAGTGCTGAGCGGGAAAAAAAGAATATAATAAACTTGCCACTGGCCTAAATTAGTATTAACTGTCAGCGCGTTAGGTTCAAGAACATCCTCAAAGAGACCATCACCGTCGGTAAACAATTATGCATGATCAGGTCTAGGACCGGCCTTTTGTTGATCAAGACTTAGACATACGTCAAGAAGTTGTAGAAGAAGGCCTGCATTTTTGTTAAAGGGTCAAGGGTAGAGGATATCTTTTAGAATTATGTCATTTTCCTTGGCAGCGACTTATGTGTCTACAGACTCTGCTTCGAAAAGGATTAGGATTTTACACTGATTCGCTTGAAGATTGGCTTCAATGCAGAAAAGCTGTTGGTCTCCAACCAGCATGTCCTTGCATTCAACGATATCAACAAGCACCAGATCTATCTCATCAGCATCAGGGATATGTGGAAAGTGTAAATTTTGAGCAAGGCTGACTGGTTCTAGTCGTTCACAGTTTACAAGAACAGACTTTTCGCTGTGGACGGGCTGGGACGGATCATGTCCTCCAAAGATTAGATAAACCAAGAAAATCCCTGCGAGCTCTCTTAGCACCCCTCCTTAAGACTCAATGTGTTGAAGCTTTATACTATCTTTGGTGACAATGACTAAATATTATTGGCCATCCTGTCCTCCTATGAATACACTGTCATAAAATAAGGAAAAGTCCAGTCCAAAAATTCGTTTGGCGCAAAAGTGCTTAGCAGCAAGGGTCAGGATGGCCAAGTCATTGTACACCTCCAAGACGGCACTCAGCGTTACTCTTTGTTCTAAACAGGCCAGATATATTGGATCCTAAAATAATGAAATCTTACAATCTCAGCATCGCATTAACAGCCTCCTCCTCCGCCTCAGCTTGTGAATGTCCTTATTGAAGTGCTTGCTCTCCATCAATTTACTAAAATTCTATTAATTTCCGTATAGCTCTCGGAAGGCCTTCTAGGATGGACTCTATGGCTCCACCTATTCTCGATTGAAGCTCCAGCTGCTTTTCTGGTCGCTATAAAGGTCCATCATAGTCTACGCCAACTTCAAGTTCTCAGAAAAACTCTGCTGCGATTAAACTTTTTCTTTGCTCGTCGTTCTGATCAGCAGCTTCGAGCATCCGATCAGTTGTGGCATGTTGTTCTTTATTGAAAATTGGAGCTACATCTCAAGGACTTAGCAGTCCCGCAAACTTTGCAAGAAGCAGACCAACTCATAGGCCTTGCCTATGCAGGAGCAGCCCTTAGGATAGGGCCTACTTTAGTTAAACAGGGCATTAGCCTTAGCCTGCCTATAAAGTTGATTTTCCTCGATGTCATGCTGCTACCTGAAGTGAATAGTCTCCTGACTGACAGTGGGGTCCTCTTCCAGATAGTTCTGGATCGAGTGGGTCATCCGAAGTGGCCTGTTTTTCGACCCGGGCCTGAGGTAATGCAGCATCTAGGACAAGCAAATAATGCGCAGATCATAATCAGTATTATTGCGCAGGAGCCATGCGCCTGACTTGTTAGTTTGCAGTAACATATCGGCCAGTTCACCCATCACCAGCTTGCGGGATTGTAGATAGCCATCTTACCAGATGTACATATTGGTGGGTTTGCCATTGCTGATGAAGACTATGTCGGCTATGCGGAGGTTTGGGTGGTCGAGCTCCTTCCCTTTGCGGACAAGAAGCCTCAAGAGCCGCTCAAATGCAGTGTGATCGAAGTGCATGATCCTGAGGGATCGAGCAGGAGGATCCTGCTTTTCCCTGTAGCTGCAGACCTTGCAAGGACAGATAGAAAAATCCTGCCAGGTCTTGGTGGGGTCGCAGCATTTGTTTTAAATGGACTAAATCGCCCGCAGCCTCTGCTCATCGATTCCAGATTTGCTGGTAAAGCGGACCGCCTTCCTTATGATCATTATATTTATTCACTTGCAGTCTTGGCACAATCCGCCCATGAATTGGCCCTCCCGTCCACACATCCCACAGAACCTGAAGACCCTGGTATTTTCCCTGGTGGTAACTTCCCTAAGCTGTTTTTTCATCTCATCGAGTTCCTTCCTAATCGAATCAATAAAGCAATTCTCATACTTTTTTGGAGGTGGGATAGACGAGGTTGGCATCTGAATCTGAGTCTTCAGGTATTTGGAGGATTGGGAGTCACTGCGCTATTTTTGAGTTAGAGTGCTTCCCATGCCAAGTGAGGATCTGTAGCTGCGACAACGTGCCAAGGTAGCCTTTTAGGTGGAGGGCCTGCGAATCGATGTCTCTTTAGGCTTTTCGTACTTGTACTTGGCGTCATAGGCGGCGTATTTGGCCTCGACATTGGCCACTTTGGCCGAGAATTACAAATTGTTATTACTGTATTTCCGTCTATAAGACTGATCGTGTTTCTGCTCCAACTCGAAGGCCCTATTGGATAGGCTTTAACGGTTACTGCCCCGCTCACCTGCCCTTTCGTACTTCTAATACTTATCGTACTTGTCTGTCCGCTAGTTGCGCTAATAGTGCCTGTCCTGCGGCTTGTCTCGGTCACTCTCGAAAGGCCTCTCATAGGAGTTCAGTTAAGTCTTCTCGTATTTCAATTTGTCATAAGATTTCTAAGGGTACTTCTAGTAAGGCTTATGCTCATACATTTTCTAAAAATTTTTCTACAAGTGTCGTTAGAAATTTGACTTGTCGAATGGCTTTGAGTTTTTTTAGTATTGTTGCTTCTTTTAGTCGGCTCGTTCATAATTCCTTTTATCTGGATGGCGCGGACGCTCATAGCGCCTTTCCTAGTGCTGTTTCTAGAAGGACTCTTCACCCGAACGATAGCGATAGTTCTACTCGGATAACTAGTCCTTATCTCGCAGTCTCTATTGAGTTTTTTCTCGTTCTTTCTTAATGAACTAGTCGCCTCTTCTCGGTTAGTATTCTTATTAGAATTTCATTGTCCGCCGATCTTACATGTTGCTCCCCTTTGATTTTATTGGGTTTGAAAGGCCCTTCTCTTTCCTCATCGCCTCCAGTCGGTTTTAGAGAGAAACGTAGGGCGCCACTCCTCTTATGTCATGACAGTCCTTGGAATCAGGGTAGTCAGACTTCGAGTCCCTGGGCTTGGGATCCTTGTTCTTGGGCTTGTCGAATTTTTCCTCTGAGAAATTTTAGATCGGTTTGCGGTCATAACCTTTTCTTAGAGACTCTTAAGCGCTCTCTATCTTGAATGAATTGTCTCTTCGATAGACTTTATTCTCATCGAATTTGTGGAACTTTTCAGGGCTGGCCGGCGACTGACGCTTCTGCTTCTAAGTGGCCTCATCCAGATCTTTGTCTGCCTGCTCCAACAACTTTTTAGGGGTCGGAATATCGGAGCGTTAAGAGTTAGCCTGGAGCTATTTGATGCAGCAGTTGTAGCATTTATTATCAGAGGTTCGATCGGCTTGTTTGAGTTTGCCACAAACAAGACATTGAATTTTTTCCTTCATAAACAGTTATATCGAAGATTCTTGTAGGAGCTTAAAAGAGTATCAAACTCCCTGGTTATTACACCTCGAATTTTTAATTATCCGGCATGATTCTCGACTAGGACGACACCGATGTCAATAAGAGACTCAAGGAAAAGTTCAACGAGATTCGCGAGGAAATACTCAACATGCCACGCGATAGCTAGCTCTTCAAAAATCATCAACTTCCTCTCGCAAGGGTCAAAAAAATAATGAAGAGTGACTAGGACGTACGTGTAACAAAATTACAAGATGATCTCCTCCTAGACTCCGGTCTTGTTCGCCAAGGCCTGCGAGATCTTCATAATCGAATTGACGCAGCGCGCGTGGGCGTTTACGGAGTAGGCCAAACGACGTACTCTGCAGAAAAACGACGTGATGGCCTGCATAGTCAACACTTCTATCTTCGACTTTTTGATAGATATTTTCCCGAAAGAAGAGATAAACAAGCTTACAAAAAAGAGCCAATGCGGAAGGACCAAGTCCTTGCTCCCCCCACACCCCAACGAGGCTTAGTGATTTGCCATCATTTATATGTACCAGGAAGGCTGAACTCGCTCTAAAACAGAGTGTCGTAGAGCATTATCCCTACTATAGGCACGCTCTACGCCCATACTCTCACCGCCACCGTGTTGTTCCTCAAGTTCCTGCCTATATCCTCGAATTTGTAGTCCTGCGTGTTGTTGAGCTTTTTGACAGTAAGGGCCTTGGCAATATCAGCGGAGTCCCTAGATTAGGGGACAGGCAAGATCTAATCATATACAATCTGCCTCACAGTTTTCTGATGAGAGCTGTACGGATTGGTTGTATTTATTAGTAATAGTGAATTCGACTGCCAAATAGATTTGCTTGAGGTTCCAGGTGTACAGGCTGGTCAGGTTGGCTTCCAGGTCGAAGCGAGTGTGTAGGATCTCGAAGGCCTGGTTGTTCCGACTTGTTAAACCTCTACAGGAAGACTATATCCTTCACCTGGAAATCAACAGTAGGGCTAATCGAGCGGGTGAAGTAAGCAGACAGGAAATTGAATCCGCAGAGGAAGCCCATGGTCCACAGTGAGAACATCATAATCGTGTGACATCTGGTTGTCAGCGCGTACATAATTATATTAATGATTGACCTAACGTTCTAAAAGGAGAATAGACAGCCCACCAACCTCCGCAAAGCCTTGCTGGAGAAGCTGGCGCTCGAGTGGACGACCCAGGCTCTCAAGGAAAAGGACTCCTAACTCCAATCTGCCACTAAAAAAATAACTATGCTCTAGAAGCTCAATAAAGAAATGTAGGACCGCATCCGAATGCTGGCCTAAGACAAGGCTGTCCTCGAGCGGGATCTGGTCTGCTGCAAAGGCTAGCTCGATAAAAGCAAATTCAATGTCCCTGCTTCCAATCGCACTTACGACTCTTATCAGCCCAAGATTTAAGAAAAGGACCGTATAATAGCTGACTTGCGCCAACAGATTTACACTCTCAAAGAGTAGCACACCTACCAAAGCGCAAAGCCACAAACCCAAGACTCCAGTCTCTCCCTTCAGATGCACCAACGACTGCGATAAACTGAAATATAGACAACGATTCGCAGACTGAAAATCCAGCATGCCAAGTAGCTGTAGCTACTCTAACTGCAGATAACTAAATTGAAGGAAGAAAACAGCGCGATGGCACAACAGCTCGCCAATATCCCCTAGCCACCTGAAAACAAATTCTAGCACTTTCGTAAGGTCATCAAGGAGCTCGAAGACAGTCTCTAGGAGATGTTCTAAAGCAAAAAGAAGCTAGTTGCCAAGTACAATCAACTCAAAGGGCAGTACATCTAATTGAAGTCGCTGGCCGACTCACAGAACTTTTCTTCGAGCTGGTCCAGCAATACTGCTGCTGCCGGGAAAATCGTAAGTTCATATAGGAAGAGAGGGATGAGCTTTAGCACTAAGCCAGAACCCAGCTTTAATCTCTGATGCTCAATCACCATAAATTTTGTCGTGGATAGGCTGCTCCTAGCTTTGCACCAGCTTCCGAACTCCTGATGTCAGGCTGTAGAGCAGTGGCAAGTTATGGCTCGACTTGTCCACAACCCTAAGCTTCTTGCATATGTAGTCCTTGTCAAAACTGGGTTTTACCGGCAGTCCGCTATCAGGCAGAAATACAGCAAGAGTATGGTGGTAGCCTTGAAAAGCCAGATACTATCTGATGATTTCGTTGATGATCACGACTTACTAAGGCGGCCGCTAGCGTTTCTGAACCTGATCGTTGAGAGTATTGAAGATGCTTGACCTGATTTGGGCCCGGACCGTCGAAAGCACGCCGTTTTCCTCAAGCACCTCCTTGAGCGTGTCCTTGAGCTAGGTAATCCGATCCATTCAAATTTAGAGTGCGTATATCGATGACGTATTTATAATGATACGATTGTAGGCCCTGGCGTGCGCCGCACAGCCTTCTAAAGGCAAGGTGACAATCGAGAACTCGATCGACGGAAAGACTTATTAGTTTTAGCTGAAGGACGGACTGCTTCTGGCCTCGGATTTGCAAAAGATTACGATACGCGACAAGGTCATGCGCTCCTACGATCCAGGCTACATGAACACTGTATGTTGCACCTCCACTATCAGCTTCATCGATGGCGATAAGGGGATCCTCGAGTATCGAGGCTATCCTATCGAGCAGCTCGCAGAGAAAGCCAGTTTCTTGGAGGTCGCCTTCCTACTCATACACGGGGAACTGCCTTCCCAAAGATAATGCTAGGCTTTCAGCAAAGCAGTCATGACTCATACTTTTGTGCACACTGATGTCCTCTCCATGATGAAAGGCTTCAGATACAACGCGCATCCCATGGGAATGATATGCAGCACTTTGGCTGCCATGGGCACTCTGCATTCGTAACAAAATCCAGCCCTGGCAGGTTAAAATATCTACAAGAAACCATAGATCCTCAATAAGCAAATCTACAGGATCCTAGGCAAAATGCCGACTCTCGCAGCCAACGCCTACAGACACCGCATCGGCAGGGAATATAACATGCCTCGCTCGGACCTCTCCTACGTTGAGAATTTCCTTTACATGATGGATAAGCTCAGCTAAAACAATTTCAAGCCTCATCCGAAATTGGTTAGGGCACTTGAAGTGCTTTTCATCCTCCACGCTTAGCACTAACTCAACTGCTCCACTGCCGCAGTCAGACATCTCTGTAGCAGCGGAGTAGATGTCTTCACCACCATGAGCGGAGCAGCAGGAGCCCTCTACGGGCCTAAACACGGGGGTGCAAACTAGGCTGTTCTCCGAATGCTTTAAGGGATCGGAAAGAAATAAAACATCCCGACTTTTATTGAAGACGTAAAAAACAAGAAGAAGTTGCTGTTCGGGTTCGGCCATCGCGTCTACAAAAACTATGACCCGAGGGCCAAGATAGTTAAGAAGTTGGCTGACGAGGTTTTCGAAGTGACGGGGAAGTAGCCTCTGGTCGAAATCGCCATGGAACTCTAGAAAATAGCACTGAAAGATCCATATTTCGTAGAGCGAAAGCTGTACCCCAATGTCGATTTCTACTCAGGCGTCATCTACAAGGCCATGGGCTTCCCGACTGACATGTTCGTTGTGCTCTTTGCAATTCCTAGGACTGCAGGCTGGCTTGCTCATTGGAAGGAGTGTCTCTCCGACCCTTAGAATAAGATTGTGCGACCACGGCAGCACTACGTGGGCAGCATGCCTCGCTAATACACCCCCATCTAACTCCGGGAGTAGAAAAACTTCTTCATTGAGGCGAACAGCACTGACTACGCGAAGAGAAACGAGGTGTCGAGACAGTGAATAAACTAATTCATCTGAGACCAAGATCCAAAATGCTCTCAATTGTGGATTTTTACCTTCGTTGTTCGGGCACATCAAAGACTTTCCACAGACAGAGAGTCTCATCTGCACTTGCGCTGCAGACTGTCGATCCGTCTGGGCTCATCGCCAGGTGCAGCACTCGGTCTTGGTGTCGCTAAAGTTCCACCACCTTTTACATTGTCGGGTACTGGTTATAATTGTACGTTCCAAATGCAGAGCTGGTTCTTGGAGAAACCGTGTGAACTGAGTATATTTTTGTCGTAGCGGTTCCAGACCAATGAGCAAACCTGACTGTCAGTCGCTATTTAATTTACTTGCTAACCACTGTCGACGTTCCAGAACTTAATTTTCATATCGTTAGAGCCTCCGCCGGAGGCTAGTAGGTTACGCTGCCAAGGACAGAAAGAAAGCGCCTTTACCGCCGCGTTGTGTGCGCTTATTGCATGTTTCATCATGCTTTTCCTAGTGTCCCACAGAATTAGCCTGTTGTCATTGCCTCCAGTGGCAAGCTGACCTGCCTAACCAGTTAGCCCACAGACTTCACCCATATGGCCTTCCAGCCGATAGGTGAGACTATTGCGGGCCCTAATATCAAAGCCGTTAACATTGGTATCCTTACTGCCAGAGACTAAGATTCCGTCTTGATAGAGCAGACTAGTTACCCTGCTGGAGTGAGCCTGTATATCTCTGAGAGGCTTGCATCTCTCAGCGTCATAAACTCTGATAAGTCCGTCGCTGTTACCAGATGCCACTTGCGAAGACACTCCTAAGGAAGTGACACTACAAAAATAAGGGCCGTTGGAAATATCCAGAGAGTGGATCGCGTCTGGCGTGTAGAGATAGTAGGTCTTGTCCAGTAGTATTGAGATCACGTTATTGGCAGACCAATTCAGCAAATTCAAGTAGTAATCGTTGCGGAGGTCAGGAGCGTCCAGGATCTTGAAGGGAGCTTTGGCCACATTGATTGATCTCTTGTTCTTGGGCAGTTTCTCCGTAGGATGGATTGCTGGCTACTTAAAATTAATGATTCTGTGTTTATCCTCCTGGTGGAAATGGTCAAGCAGCTCCTCTGCAATCATTTTCGAATAAGGGTTGAATTCTTGCTCCTTCTTTGCCTTTTTAGGCTTGTTGGCAAGGAGGAACATGTTGGTACAGTTGCTGGTTGCCGCGCGATTAGGGATGAAGCGATCGTTTTCCTTGAGCGGCAGGGGCTGAGTCCTGGGCGCATTGGGGGGCAGGAGAGGGAAGCAGACCTCTTCTGCAAAGAACTAGGAGACGGGTGGTTCGCAGTGAGTATCCATATCAGTTAACAAATTATTATAGTAACTTAACAGTCACATTTTCCTAACAGAAATGCGCAATTCCTCGGAGGGCTCCTCCTTGATCCGGTGCTCGGACCGAGACGATAGGATTTCCACGCACTCCTACAGCTCCTAGACTCGGCTTTAGTTGTCCAGACTCAGATGGTAGTAGTTGGTGCAGCCGATGGTCAATCTCAAGTGCAGCTCCTCCTTGTCCTTCAAAATATATCCCTATTTGTATAGAGTATCGACCTCAGCGAACTTGGTATACCCCCAGGACTCTCTCTCCGAAAACTACTTCTGATACTCCTTGAGGATGCTGATCGACGGGTCTACCTGGTTGATAAGCTAAATGCAGTAATGGTATTCGTTGTTATTGACTAGGGCCTTCACCAGTTATACGAAGATGCTCAGGTAATTGTTTTGCTAGCTTGAGTTGCTGCAAGGATATATTTTTAGTCGCCATTACAGACCACTTTGGTTGAACACCTCCGTGTACATCACGTGGTTCAATTCTCTCGCTTTCTTGAAGCCTGGGACTATAAACTCATGGACATCGGGGAGTGGCCTGAGCGTGTCCTCAATTACAGGCGGGTCATCCTTTTAAATCTCAAATTTTTTATTGAATTTTTCTAAGCATTGGATGATGGGATCAGCCTTATTCAAAAAGGCCATATACGAGAGCTGTTTGTGGTTGCAGTCGTATTAGAGGACTATCTGTGTCAGTACTTCAATCTAATTTTAAAGCTAGCCCTGACAACTTTCAAGATAGGCCGAGAGGACGGAATGGCGCTTGGCAAGGCGGTCGCGGAGGAGTGCGGAGGTCTGGCTGACAGCCTTGAGACTGGCCCCTGCAATTTTGAGTTTCTCTTTTCTTTACCGTTAAAGTTTCTAAATTGCCTGCTATAGTTGATTTTAGTACTACTACAGCTTGCTGAGCGGGTCCTTGATCAGCGAGCGGTAGTGGTCGAGCACCTTCGACAGCTTCGTCACCTGGTGCTCGCGATGTTCCGCCTCGAACATCACGCAGTCCGAACACACCTCCGAGTTGCAGTCCTGGCAGAAGTATTGCTGCACCATGAAATGCTTGGCGCAGGTGTTCTTCTCGCTCTCAAGGTCCAACCTCTTTTAGAACTACTAATGGAACCTGTTGGCTATCTTACTACAATTCACAAGGCCCTAAAGTCTGAGCGGCGTCCTGCAATTCGGACACTAACAACGTTTGAGAGTGAGCCAGTCTTTGAAGCAGCTATAGCAGCAGAGCTTGCTGCAGTGCGGACACATGTGCGCATTGGTGGCCTTGTTGAGACAAATCAGGCAAAGTAGTATGTCCAAAGTCTGCTGAGAATCACTCATGAATTAAGTTTGAATTAATGAACCGATACCACGAGCCATATTCAGCTCGTAGATACAAGCCGTTCCAACTAAACCTTGAGCTTTATTAGCGCAGGCTGGACCAGTCTACGGACAGAGGCAAACTGCCAAAACTAAAATACCACATGTATTACACCCCCACTCGCAGTCTAGCCCGAAAACAACTGGCTCAGTCTACCAATAAAAGCCAACTGCTCACCATGATCGATTAGATGCGTCGCAGATACAATAAAGTTAGCTGAAATTAAATGAGTCATAACTTGGTTTCGCTCTGGCAGCACTGTCTGTAGAATCGATCAGCATCATCGACGATCTTAGAAACAGCCCGCTCCTACACTCCAGGCTGCATGTTATCGTAATCGAAAGTTATTCCCAAACAGAGCTTGTTGCTAAAGAGGTGAGGGCCTTGAAGCACATAGCTGTTCTTATCCAACTTAGCAAATAATAGATAACCCATTGCCTTTTCCTGTGGACTGAACTGCAACACATGTCCTTTGATCCCGATCATTTTGGAATCATCTTTGAGGAAGTTACCGTAGCCGAGACAATTGAAGATTAGTCCCGTGAGCTGCGTCAGGCTCTCAGAATCCATTTTTCGTTTGACCAGTTTAAACCCAGGAAAGGACTTAACCCTTTCGAACAAGTACGATAAATAAAACTTAGTCTCAATCATCAGAGTCTTGAAATAGTCCGCCTCCAAGATTGTCTACCCGATCTTGACTCTGACCTTCTTGAACTTCATAATTGGGTCAATCTAGAATCCTAGTTCGCCATCCTGGTTGTTTATCAGGTAGGCTGGGATTGCAGAGATACCCTTAATCTTCGGCATAAGAGAGACATAGTGCTGCCAAGTGGATATGGCATATTTAACAACCTCCTCGATATTCTTGACCTTGATAGGCATGAAGTACCCCATGGCTACAGTCGATGCCATTTCGCTTTCAGACGGCTCAAAAGGCTATTATTTTGTAATTAAAGTAACGTCATACCCTGCTTCTAGAAGCAATAGAGAGGTTGTCAGGCCTATGATGCCCATGCCAAGTACAGTCACCTGCCTTGAATGAGGATGTTTTAATGCCATCTATATAGCTTACTTGCAAGTCCCATAGCCTATTGAAATTCCAGAGCCCCCATGTCCGTAATTGTGGATAATTGTCTGGGTGGGGAACTATTCCCGCTCGATCCTCACGCCAGCCTATCGCATGGGTCGAAAAGCTGCTTTGGCAACCAAGGGGCTTTTATTGAAAGATATTACAGGCAATTCTATCATTATTTAATTCAAATTATGATGGATTCTCTTGTCTTGAAGTTTACTTCCAGTCCGATCAGCAGCAGGAGCTGCAGCCCACCGAGCGAGACTCCGAGGGCGTTGATGATCAACTCGACCGCACTGACATGCATCTGCAGCACCATCAGAAAAATATGTGCCAAGATTATTATCATGAAGTTAATCATGCTGAAGATGCACCCAATGAAACTTACGTTCACCAAAACTGTCCTTAAAAAAGAGTTTTGAGCCAGCCACGTTAGGATTAACATCACTGCAACAATGTATTACAGAGCTTGTGAGATGCTTACGAGGCATGTAGCCGGGGTAATCAAAATAGCGATGCTTGAAGTAAAGTAGAACGGGTTGAATCAGCAGGAACAAAAACAGGAAAGCTTCAGCAGCAGTGATCAAAGGAATCAGAGGAAGGGAAAACGGTGACACTAATTTTAAACCCTCCTTCTTAATTTCCATAATCAAGTTTTAATTGTCTTTGCTCGCGCGAGCTAATCTCGATGCTACTTGGCCATCCGCTCCATTCGCCTGACCTGCTCCTGAGTCTTGAAATCGAGGTTATCTCTCTCAGTGAGGACAAGGGCCAGCTGTTCCTTGATGTCCCTAAGTTGTTGTGCTAGTTCATCCTCTCTCCTCTTAGCAGAGAGGACTTTATTCTCATAGTTTTCGGTCATCCTTAGAAGTTCAGTGTGCTAAAGCTTAAGGTTCTAATTAATGCTCCTCAGGCTACGGATTTACTACTTGAACTGGTCGTTTTGCTTCTCGAGGGAGGTCAGCTTCAAAATTATCTATTTCTAACGTCCGCGAAGCAGTTCGATCTCTCGCTTGGCGGAACTTAGCTCGTGCTTCGCCACTGCCTAGCTTTAGCTGCTCGAAGACTTCAGGTTTTCCAATTTGGCGCTCAAGATATCAAGGGTGCTCTTGGTCTTGCTGAGTTGCACTTCAAGCTACTAACCTCTTTTCTAGAAATGCTAGGTTCTTTTCTTTTCAGCATTGATCTTGGCCTCCTGGACTCTACAGAGTCCCTTGAGCTAGTTGATTTCAATTTACTGGTGAGTGAATTTGGATTGTGCCTCTTCAAGCTTGACATAGAGCTCGTTATAAAGCTTAGACCGCTCATTGATAAGGTTGTCCTTCTCGATAATCTACTCTTTGATCTAGTAGAGCTTCTTATCGAGTAGTCGTGTCTACTCTTGCAGGAATTTGTTCTTTTCAAGCTACTATTAAAGCCTTAGCTTGTCAAAACCTTGTCGGATTGAGCTGAGGCCGTTCGAGTTGCCTTCGAGTCGCATGGTTTCGCGCAGAGCTAATTAAATATGGTGGTTCTAAGCTGTTACAGCAGTGATTTGAACCTTCATTTTCCGCAGAGAGTCACTGAGCTCCTTTATGCAATTTTCCTGATTGAGGATGTGATCCTAGTATGACTCTATAAGTCGCTGGAAAAATTTAAGTTATTAACTGCAATCTTCTGAGAGCAGGAGCAGCTTCTGCGTTGAATCCGACCTTGGTACTCGGGTCGAGGGGTTGCACTTGAGCAGTAGTTCAGCTAGAGTGTTGTTGGCTTTGGCCAGCAGGGCTTTCTAGCGCTACAGTCTCTCGATTTTATTAATATTGTCCATGATCACAGGCGGGGGCAGGTTTCGTTAGAAATTTAATTGGAGGTATCCTTAGTTGATAATATTTGGATATGCTTTCTGCCTACAACAACGCTTTCGGAGAGAGACAGAACTGCCCGCCCTGCCAGCCCTGCGGCCCTCAGAACCTCGTAGAGACGATTCCCGCCTAAGTACCCGAGTCGAAGAGGAATTACTAATACATAAAGGTGGAGAGGAAGGTGATCGACTACGTTGAGGAGTGGATCGAGGAGACTGTGTAAGTGCCTGATATCCGCTACGAGTAGCGGACAGTGAAGAAGTCAGTACCCAAAGAAAAAAAGATAACAGACTATTACAAAGTTTAGACCATCACTGAGTTTGTACCTCAGCTCAAGAACAACAGAGAGGAGATGGTCCAAGTCACCAAGACCATCAACAAGCCCAGATACATCCCCACCGAAACTGAAATTGTTCACTACCCTCAAGGTCTCCTCGAGGACATCAAGAAGGGATTGGTAGTCCTCTAGCCAGCCGCCATGGAGCGCCTCAAAAGAGCTCAGATAGGCCAAATGCTTAACGATAGGTAGATTGACTAGATTAAGAACAGTAGAGCTGTATTGCAAACGATCAAGGCCTTCCCTCCTTAAAATAGTTACCAGTCTGTTCATACTACCGTAAGCTCTCAGTACAATACAGGCATCCCTGCGCCGGTCATTTCCTCACAAAACGGCTCGTACAATCCCCTTTCGGCTCAGCCTACCACTTTCCAATCTATCAAGCCTTCATTCGGTTAAACAGCCCCTTTTAGCACCACAACAACCATGAAACAAGCAACCTATCCAAGCGGGACTGGATCCAGTTTCGTCCCCCAATCATCTTCCCAGCCCAATTACGCCTAATCGACTTACCTCAACTATCAAATCCCAAATGTGATAAAACAATCGGGGACAGCCCCTATTGAAGGCATGATTGGGACTGCCCCTAATCAAACTATGACTAGACAGCAGACTACATCCCTCCTGCCCAGCTTCGGAGATCAATTATCAAATTTCACAGGATCGCTAAACCAGCCGAGGCTCTTTTGAACCAATTGAATAATTATCAACTCATGATAGTTTATTAAGCAGCAATTAGATATCATGCTGGTATTGTGCCTATATTTCAGCCAGTCTAGCCAGTTCCTGCACCTGGCTTTGGCTGAGCTCAGCTGGCGAATCCTCGAATTTGCTGTTGGCTTATTAATAGTATGTCATCTAAGCCTGTATTTCAGCTATCTTTTTTTCCTTGGCTCTAACTTTCGCAATTATTTTTTAATTCTGCAATCTCAACTCCTGAGTTTTCTTGGTGAGTTTCTGGCGCAATTCCAATTCTCTTTAATAATTCTCGAGCAAATATTTTTTGTGGTTTACGAACTGCTCTTCTTCGTCCCTGAGCTTCTTCTGAAAGTATTAGCGCTGCTGCTCTAGCTGATCACTGACTGTGTAGCAGAACTCCCTCATCAGCACCTCTGACTTCTCCTGGTCTTCGTTTAGCGAGTAGTCCAAGTTGAGAACCTAGTTGTCTTCAGACCTTACTATCCTGTGCACGTAACTATCACTTAGGTAATCCCATATCTTTTGGTCAGATACATTCATGACCAAGGAGTGTTTCGATAGACAAAAGTGCTAATGAGCGTGAGCCTTTTTGTATCTTCCGCAGCCGAGTGTAGAGCAGATCATGCAAACCCACAGTTCGTTTGTTTATCCGCAGTAGCTGCACATTAGCTATTTGACCCTAGCCAAGCTTTAGCAGACTTTGCAAAGCTAAGACGGCTTGACCTTATAAACGAACTAGAGTAGATCAATGTAAACTATTCCGGAAATAAAGCTTTCCAGCCTCTGCAGACAGCTGATGCATTTCGGCAACTAAACACACATTTTCTAATTACAAATTTATTCCAATTAGACAGTCCAGCTTTTCTCTGGCCCCAATAAGTCCTTGTGGATGATTATCACCTAGCTTATTATCAGAATTATGAAAACCGCCCCCTTTTCGGAAATCTAGCCGATTTTATTCAGGCTATAAATTTACTAGGCAGCTTAGATTGACTACGCCTATATTATACACGAAGCCACTTTGCCCTACTACAGGACTCTCAAGCCCAAGACGCCTTTGCTTTGTGATTGAAGGCCCTCGATGAAAATCTTCATCTAAGTTATATGCATCGGCGTCACCCAGAGCAGTCTCGAAAAATTCATGAGATTGAAATTTTTTTTTTAATGGACCAACTTTATGGGGACTGTATGGTAGGTCAGGAAGTCTGTTGACTGGAGGGCAGGAACCAGCGGCCTATGGGAATATTAATGAAGGTGAGTGAGAAAAGTCCCTTCGACTGAAATAAATAGCTTATACATATATTGGAAACTCAATTGATTAAAAATTTGGAGGATGAGCCTGGCCAGCTCTTCTTTTGGAAGATCACTTTCCTCTTTATTGGATTCGCCTTGAATCTTTCATCCAGAGCTATTTAGATTTTACCCAGGCACAGACTGGATCTGTTCATCCTCCTCCTTTGAATTATCCTGGGGATTTACAATACTGATTTTTTTCGGGCAATGCGTTTGCCTAAATTTGATTTTTAGCGAAAATAAGTTTATTACTGCAGGGCCAGAGTCCTGCAAGAAGGAGTTGTTGTCTATGTTTTAGCAATCAATATATCCTTAGTTTAAGATTATACAATATTTTCAATATTTTATGGCGTTATAATGATCCGCCGTTTTTTTAAACCGACCTCTCGTGTTGCAGGGCAGCAATCCTTCGTATTTTTGTTGGTTGAAGACTGTTGTTTCTGCACAGTCAACGATGATGATGTTGGGTTTTGGTAAGCAGGCTAATGGGGAAGAGTGTTCTAGCAGGATTAATCTTTAAGAACTAGGTTCAAGAGTATTTCTTAATCAGCAAGGCTTATTTGATTCTTAATTATTTAATTTTACAGGTATTTTTGGATTCCCCTCCTTAAATTTAAATTTAGCAATTAAAAGACTTACAGAAGATCGTCCACAGAAGGGCTTTTCACTCTGCTCTAGAGTCTAGCTCTATGCTAGTCGTTTAGCCACCACACTTATATCAAGCTCAAAAGATTTTTGACCCTGGACTTGAACCTCATCGTCTAGACGGTAGGCAATTAGCGCACAGATATGGATATTGAAAGTTTTTGAGCCAAAATCAGCTGGATTTTTCTCAAAAATTTAGGAGTCAACAACTTACGATTGAGCAAATACTAGCCAAAGTTATTGATATGGAAGATTAGTGTTGAAAAATGGGACAGAGTAGTGGCAAGAGACTATTGCATTTCCTCTGACATTTAAATTGACATTATTTTTCTAATAGCCATGTCTTAATCAGTATTAAAATATTATAACGATATTCTTAGAATTTTCCATTATTTTTTCATAGATATGCACAGTTGTGTTCTCATTAGGCCTGACCTCCATGAATCAAGTGCCCTTATAGCAGGCAACTTCAAGCAGGAAACAAAATACTATTCCATGTCTAACAAGGTTTTACAGAAGAAAATACAAATTAAGGGGTAAAAACAGTTTTTCCATGCATATTGATCTATGAAATTATTTTACGACTCTCTGCGGCAATAATTAAAAAAAAATAATATTTAAGAAAAAGTTTATTTGATGGTCTTCTTCACTACTTTATTTATATACTTGTGTACATGTTGTAATTACACTGCACTGGATGGCTTGGAACTGTTTCTTTTATTTCAATTTTTTCAGTTATATTGGTTGAACAGAAGAGAGTGGAATAGGATCGACCCCTCAGGAAAGGGCCTTAGGTGGAGTACCATCCGACATTGGACAAGTGTGGGCCTTAATTTAATTAAACGGAAAATGTAACATTTATCATAGATATAAATGAAATTATAGAACGCAAACTGCAGGTAAGAAACAGCTATTTTGGACTTCAAGCTCAACGAAGTCTTATCCAAATTCAAGAGACTGATCGTCCTTACTAACTCGCTGGCCGAGTGCTACCAGCATGATAGGCCTCTCTCCGAAAATACTATAAGGCAGGTCTCTCTCTATTTTCAGGATATTTAATAAGTCAGTTTAAATTAGTCGACACATAACTTGAAATAAATTATGAGGCTGAAGTCAAGAATTCGCCTGCTAGTTTAAATTAAAATGAGCTGGGCATTTCATTCTTAAGATAAAAAAACTGCTTTCAATAAGCTCCTGGCTAGTGCTTATCAAGCCGACCTGAATGCTGCCTTCAAAGTTCTTATTTAAAATCTAAGGCTCCAAGTTAAAAATTACTTGACTAGCCCCGTAAAGACAGCAATTTTCAGCTACGCTGACTAGCAGACTCTCAATAATTTAACTTTTTCCGAAAATGCTTTATAAAATTATAAAAATATAAGAGCGAATCCCAAAAGAAAAAGTAATTCAATCAAGCAACTGATCAAGGCTCGTCAGCAGTTCATCAAAAAGACAAAACTCATAGCCAATCCCATTACAACTATAAATTAGATCTCTGCAGCTGACATTCAATACAGTCCGATAACTCCTATCCGCTAGTTTAAAGCCCCGGAAGCACTATGCAGGTCTTTTTCAACTAAGGAGCTAATACGAGGCAATCATAAGAAAAACGTCCCCTTAAAGAAGAAGTTACAACGCTCGTGCATTCTTAAAAACGTAGCACGCCTAAATAAGATTAACATCAAGTTGGATGACAGCTTTAGCTGCAAAGGCAAACCCCAGTTCAGGAGTATATCGTTGCTCAAAATTAATTGATTTTTACTGAAATTACTTATCATTCTTACAAGTTCACATTGTCCTGCCTCTCTGCCTTTTCCGTTTGCCACTCCCTTCAGTTAAAAACGAATCTCAAATTAAAATATCTATTTAATGGAAGTATATTAAGCCGTTTCAAATTATAGCCAATAGATCAAGCCAAAAGACTGTGATTCCCAGAAATACCAGTCCTTTGATGGCTATGTAATTGAAATTAATCTGAATCATGTTTGATGCCGAAGAGGAGAGTAATATCAGCAGAATCGACGTCCTTAATCTTTTGGATGTGAGGAAGCCTAACTAATCTATCTCAAAAGAGTCCTTCTCACGCTTGAAATAGCAGCTGCGATGCTTCATCTGCAAATAGTTCATCTCAATCCCTGTCTTCGCCAAAAATTGTCTACACAGGTTCTGCAAAAATTGTATAGACCCGTTCATAAGGCTGGAGATGAAGCATTGTCCGATTTGCAGAACAGCGATTAGTAACCATCGTTAACTTATCGAAGACTCCCAACTGCTTAACCTTATCGATTTGCTATGCGACCTAAATCCTCTGGAAATTCCTCCTAAGACCAAAAGATAGAGGATGGAGGTGGTCTAATGTCAAAAGGTGGATTCTCCTTAGCCCGTCAGAAAACGAGCACGAATGTAGGCCGAACTAGTGCAAAATTAGGGGCTTAGAAGTCAAATCGCCCGACTAATGCCTAAGATTTAGGCTGTGATAGGGATACAATGTTCACTGCACCTTCACGTGCACCCTGATGCGACTCTGGTGCCTCAAATTCCTTCGTAAAAAATATTGATCCCCAACATTAATTGCAAGATAGAGCTGATCGCCTAGTTCATTTTGAACGAGCTTGGACTTGCAGATCAGCCTTTAACATTGATCCAACTCTCAGTTAGAAATCCGGAGGAGTTTATCAAGGTAAACTTGGGATGGTCAGTCAAGCAGCTGATCCTTTAAAGCTGGCCGGAGAGCAAAGTTGACTTCGAGCCTTTCAAAGGAGGGATTGAGTGTTAACACTAATTGCGGGTGATCTACTATTAAGTGAATTTTGCATGATCGATTTAATAATCAAGAATCCGTGGTAGCAATGTCAATCAATCGTTTGAGGCGGTTTAATACCTCTGGTTGATCAGACGGAAGAAATCACTGTACTACTGGCAATACTTGTAGATTTGCTAATCGTTGAGCTCACCTATCCCTCGCTCTCGTTTAATTATCTACAGCTCTCTTTCGTTGCATTAGGGGATGAAGATCTGGCAGGTTATTATGGTAGTAAGACATCGCTTGAGCAGGCTGAATTACAGGTACAAAGCCAATTACATCAGCCTCTTGAACTTGACAGATTACAGTTACAAATGGCTAAGCAGTTTGTAGCTTATCTCGTCTACGTGCTCTTTGAAGTTGTTTGATCTAACTTTCTTGCAGACGATTTTATCTGCTGAATAATCGTGATCCTCGAGAAACTGCTTGATCAGAGTCAATGCCTCAATGATATCCTAAGGGCTCTTTTCATTAAATTGTGTGGGTATTTCGAAGACATCCGTCTGCTCAGGCAGGTTGTCCAAGAGCATGAGGAAGTTCTTGGCCTAATTCTTGAATTAGAAGACTTTGTCCTGGAATTTGATTGATAGTCCACTTTTCATAATGAAGATTAATATACAGAGGGGTAGGGTCCATCCCAAGCCCAAGCTGAACGAGATTTACGTCAGGAGAGGCATCCACCCCAACGCTTATTACAAAAGGGCGATCAAACTCTTTGAGCGTGGGTATGGTTTTTAAAAAGAGTAAAACGGATAATAATCCACGCGATGACCAGCGCCATCTTAAAGGCAGTGAAAACAGTCAATCTTCTCCAAGAGAATTTCAGTGATCTCACTCTCAACATCCAGACCTAGAGTATCCAGATCGGCGATAAAAGCAGGTCGTGTCTTCATATTTTGATATAAAAAGGGACAATTTATTGAGAGAGATTAATTTTCATGAGCCTGGGATCAACATTTTCTTCCACTCCTGCAGTGAAATCATGCCGTCCTTATCCTTATCTGCCTAGTTAAGCATCTTTAAGATTTCGGCGTTATCTTAGCTTTTTAATACTTTCAATAACTCGGCTTTTTAAATTTTTCCACTGCCATCCTTATCGATTTTCTTAAAGACATCAGAGACCCTCTACTAAGTGATAAGTTTCTTTTTGTTGGAGAGCGCAAGTAAAAAATCCGAATATAAGATCTTGTCTTTATCGAAGCTTTTTATCAGTTCTTCCATAAGCAGTTTGGTTGACTGATTAAGTGAGGGATTTTTAGATGCTTACTTTATTTCTTCCTTAGTTAATGTTCCATCATTGTTTTTATCTATCTGCTTGAAGATTTTTGTCAGCTTCTCATTTTCTTGGCTGTTGCTGTGTTTATCGAAAATAAATTTCTAAACAGAGGCTGCTAATTTGTTGGCCTTGTTAAAATTAGCTAGTTAGTTTCTATTTTAATCGAAGTTCTATTTTAGCTCGACCTTTCTGCTGCCAAGCGACTTGAGCCAGGTATTTTACAAGCAAGTTGATATGGTGGGCCTGTCCTTAGGATTTAAGGAAATCATCTTCATGATGAGTTCGATGGGCTATTTGCCTACTTTATTTGCAGCAAACGCGTCTTTATTGATAGCCCCTGCTTTTATTTTTTTTGCTATTTACTAATTCGTAATTCCCACGAAGGGCGGATACTAAATTCCGTTAAGCATCCTGAACAGCATTATCCCTATGGCGTATACATCTACAGCAGAAGTTGGCGGTTACTCCATCAGTATCTAAGGCGCCTTGTAATAGATTCCCTAGTCGATTTTGGCCTTGTTCTTGTAGGAGTATTGCTTATTGCTGAAATTGCAGATCTTGAAGCCGGCGATCGAGGAGTCTCTCTTTTACATTACGATGTTATGCAGCTTAAGATTTTTGTGGATTATTTTCTACTTGACTGTGAAGTCAATTGTCTTTAAAATCTAAGAGGTGACTATCGCAGCCTCGAGCTCAGTGAACTTCCTTCTAAGCTCGAGGTGCTAGTACAAGTCCCCTCCTTCGCAGTACTGATATACAAGGAAAAAGTTTTATTCGTTATCAACTATCTAAAGCGGTTTTATTATGTTAGGGTGGTCCAGGTTGCGCAAGACGGAGAATAGTTCTTTGCAGCTTTTCACTTAATCTACGCTCATTTGATGCTTATTGAACATCTTCACCGCACATAATTTTTTTTCCATATTCTCCATGAGGAAAAGCTTTTAGCCCTCCTTGCCCAGGATGGTTTTGATCTTGTATCGAGATGAAATGGGGGCCTTTTCCTCTTAAATTTACAGTTTGACGGGCTTCATCAGTTTTTTATCCTAAGGCTTAGAACAACATTAATTACCCATTATTAATTACGATTTTTGGAATAACGCAACATTATTATGTTAATTTTAACAACAAATTGCAAGGAAAGCTCATCTGTTCGTTCCAAGTTACAACTACATTTATTTTATTTTAAAAACATAACATAATAAAGCTTTCTGTTAGGACGATCTTGTCTTAAAATAAATGTTAAATATCAAATTTTCGAAGCATCATAAATGGGTCGGATGTTAGCTTCGGTCATATCCACTCGCTGCTTTTAAATGCCATTGATATATATAACTACATTTTGAAGTAAACCAGACAAATTAATCAACGATTCATACTTAAATAATGGATATTTTCATTAGCTTGTTAATGATAAGAAGTTGAAGTTGGAAGAATCAAATGTTTTCCAGGATAGAAGGGATCATCTGTCGATCTGTATATCCTCAGTTAACTCTATTGGATCATCAATTAATTAATTAAAGTAATAGGATTATCAAGGGTATAAGATGTCATTATGTGCTATAAAAACTTCAATTTAAAGCTAGCTAACTATTATTTTCATAAATATTTCATTATTCAAAATCATTGGTTTTTTATTGATTTTATTAATATTTGCAGGCACTCCTTGCAGACCTTCTAATTGTACACCTCCTCTCGATCTTGGTTCATAAATGCGTGGTCGGCATCTTCGAATACTTTGACTTCAATGCTCTTGTTAGCCTACTTAAACAGCCTTCTCACATTGTCAACAGCCTCCTTGCCTGCAAATTACTTAGTGCCGTCCTTGGCACCAAAAAAGGCAATTATTTTTTTCGAGTTAATCCCCATGACCGGAAACATTTTGAAGTCTGGTGTTCCGTAAAATGGATACAATCCGTCGAAATGATATTGAGAGGCTGTGGCAAAAGCCAAAGCACCTCCCATACAGAAGCCCGTGATGGAAATATTAATGCAGCCTTTGGCTTTGAGGTATTATTTAGCAGCGTTGGCTTTCTGAACAGCCTAAACAAAATTAAGTTTGTCCATCAGATGTTTAGCCTCGTCTGGATTTTTAGCAACTTATCCCTTATATAGATCAGGCACTAATACCATAACTTCCTGTTTGGCAATGATGTCTGCTGTCTTGCAGATAGATTTATTGAGTCCCCACCACTCCTGAAGCAGAATCAGTCCTTAGTTTGATTTCTGGCATTAGGGAGATAGGTATCCCTCGCATTGATTGGCCCCGTTGCTGAAGCTGCAGTTGCTCTTCGCTTTGAGAAAGACAGGGGAAGGGGCTTACATATCCAGAAAGCAACCCATTTTATACAATGTTATAAATTCGTTTTCTTAATGAATTTCAAATCCCTTTTTTAGTGGCTGCACCATAAGCACTCGCTGATCCATGACTCGCTCTCCTATCTGGCCGGAGTGCCCTAAGTATCAAATTCATGTTCCACTATTTTGGAATACGCCTTTACAGAACTGCAGGAGATCCTCTCCAAACTGAAACAAATCCCCAACTTCTTTTTTAACGACAACCCGGAGGAAGACAGCAAGGCTGTCCTTTAAAAGCAAATCGATTCCCTTAAGCTATAGCTCAAGCGAGTGCTAGCCGACCGCGACTAGCTTTAAAATTTTTATGAGGAGCAATTCAAACATATTACGGAGGTTGAAAACGAGCTCACCAACATCAGGAGTGAGTATGAGCTCAGGAGATCAGAGATCAGCTAGATTCACGTTGACAAATAGCGTCTGCACGCAGCCCTTTAGTAGGCGAGATTCTAAGTTGAGGAGCTCAAAGCGACGCTAGCTAACAGGAATTAGCTTGTAGATATCTCCAGGAATAAGCTTTCAGCCCTCTAAAAGAAGTTCATTGCTCTTCAAGAGGAGCTTAAAGAGAGCAAGGCGGCTTCGAGTCTTGAGATGATGTAACTGACAGAGACTCTCAGCAAAACGAACTAGCAGTATGAGTAGGCACTTGATCAAGCTGAGAAGGACAACAAATAGCTGATGCAGCTACTCAAGAAGACCAACTGCAAGATAGGCCAGCTAATTGAAACGGCCGCCGCCAAATAAGCCTAAAACAACTAATTAAAATTTCATAAGCAGCAACTCCTTTAAAATTTATAAATCTGCAATTCCCAGATAAAGAGTCTAACCAAGTAGCTCTCCCTCGAGTTCGAGCGCAGGTCCAAGGCCGAAGATCTCTTCGTCTAATCCAAAAACTCCATTTAATAATTTAATAAGTGTATCAATGACTTGAAACAAGAGCTAAGTCTTCTCAGAAAATAGAATTAGACTACAGCCTTGGCCCTAGAAGATCAACACAGCAAAAGTTAGTATCTGGCAGAGTAGAACCTTAAAATAATTCAGGCCTTTGAGATTCAGCAAGACTAAAAAGAAATCTGTCTTTCCTCCCTCTTGTAGCTCAGGCAACAGCTTTAAAAAGGCGAAAATAACCTGATTATTTTATAGGGTTAGCTCCAAGACCTGAAATACAAAAGCAGGATGAATGAGCAGCTGCTAACCTCCAGCCTGGACATCAGCAAGGAGAAGTACGAGAGCGATCTCAAAGAATTTATGGAGATGCTTAACGAGGCTGCCAGCAGGATTAAAAGCCTTTAAACCTAGATCTTCGCTCTTAGAAAGTAGAAATTCCAGCAGCAATAAGCCTGCTCAAGCAGCTAATTCAGAGTCGAATAGATCAAGCTGCAGCTAGTCAACCTAGAGGACCAGCTCAAGGCCAAAGATTAGCTGCTAAGGAAGACGAATAAGGCATTCTAAGATTGCAGGAATTAGCTGCTTTAGAGCAAGAGTACTCGAGACTCGCTCTCGCAGAGGATTTATTAAGTCTAATGCAAAAGCAGGCAGCTGAGCTAGATTCAACTTGAAGTACTCAGCCTCCAGTAGGAGCGCAGACGGATGCTGGAGGCCCTCGAGAACAAGTCAAGAGAGGTTAGCAAGGCACGTTAATAAGTCTAATACTGGAAGGATCAGACCAAAAAAGAGGGCAGCCTTATTTAATAGAATAAACGCAAGGCCGAAATCCACCTAAGGTAGCTCACAGAACGACTAAAATTGGACAACTAATCGTACAAGATTTAGATAAGGAAGCTGCGTAATGAGCTCAAGGAGAGACAGTAGAGTCATCAAGACGAGATACAGGCGGCGAGCATGAGGATGAAGGAGCTGTAGGCTCTGCTGTAGCGAAAAGCGGTTCTGGACCAGCTTATGACCAGATAAATTTGATTTATCAGAAAATAAATGATACCAAACGTATTTTCGTTCAAATATGGGAATATGCCAAACGAAAGAGAATATTGAAATTATGAAAAAATTTAATCAGCCTGTCAACTTGCTGCTCGCTGCCTTTGCAGGCGATGCACTCGGGGCCTACGTTTAGTTCAAGTCGAAATCTGCTATCGAAGCTATGATCGACAAAGTTATGGAAATGCCTGGAGGCGGCACATTTGACATCAATTAGGGACAAGTGACTGACGATAGCGAGATGGCTATGAGCATGATGCACAGCATAATTTAGACAAAAGGAGTGATAGAACTCAATAACATCGCCAAGCACTACCACCTCTGGTTTAAATCAGAGCCATTTGATATCGGGATAACAACATAAAACGCACTCAGGATAGAAAAAGAACACAAAAACAATTATTTTTAGCTGATGACCAGAAACGCTTTTAAAAACAACTCGAAAAGTCTATCCAACGGATGTTTGATGAGAATCCACCCCCTTCCAGTTTACTTTTTCTATAAAAACTAAACTAGTTAATAAGAAATAAAAAACATAGTCATCGCCTAAGTCAGCATAACTCACCAAAATTTGCTGGCCAAAGCTGCCTGCTCCATCTGGGTCCTCTCTGTCCTCCAGCTGCTGAGAGGGCATACTCCTAGTTAAGTCATCTAATATACTGAAAAGTTAATCTAAAAATAGGATTAATAAATAAATAAATAGTTAAAGAACTGGTGGAAATGCACTTAATCATTGATGGACGCGACTCACCAAATTGGCTTCATTAAAATTGCATGGTCTTATGGATACTTCTTCCTTAGGCAGATCGCAAAAGGCAAGTAATACACTTTCAAGGAGGTCATGAAGGAAGTGATTATGAGAGGTGGTGACACCGACACCAACGCCTGTATCGTGGGGGGAATGGTTGGCGCAGTGCTAGAGGTCGAATAATATTACGTCAAGAAACTGTTATATTGCAAATCGACCCGCATGCTGAAAGATTAGAAGAAATAGAAGCCGCTACATCCGAAAATAATCTAATAATATATAAAATAGCTTAGAAATAAATATCAGGCCGCTTAAACTGATCCGACTGTACGTAAATCGAAATTATGAATCAGCGAATATAATCTTCGATCTATCCGGTTGATAGTCCGATCTTGTACTCAACTTCCGCTGGATGTCCATGTCGGTGAGCTCTTCGTTACTGTGAGAGGTGACTGCAGTTCGCCAGGCCGACCACTAACATTATTAATCTTAACATATTATTAATGATTCAAAAGTTCGGCACTTCAGAAAAACTATCAAGCTACATCGGCGATTGCTACTCAGTGATTGCAGTGCGGCACTCCCCTCTCTCTCATCTCGATATACTCGACAGCCCTTTTCGCAGGATTATCACTTTAGCTATTGAGCATTGCATTCTAAGCACTCTAGTAGGGATATAGCAGTTCAACTGCCTATAGTAATTATCGCTGAAGTACAACTAAATCAAGGACTGGCAGTAGTTGAGCAGAGTTTCACAGCCTAAGCTCCTCCTCAAATTGGACCTGAGAGGAAATCCCTTTGAATAACGGATCGATTTCAGAAAAGCCAAAACTATTTTCACTCAACTTCGAACTTTCAATGAGCCCATCATCAAGCAGTAAATTCAGGTTCAATAAGATCAACCACTGAAGAAGGCCCAACTGAGCTCAATCGGAGTCAGCAGGTTTTTTAACATCAAGGAGGTGATAGAGTAGGAAAGTTTAAATTAAAAATAGAACTTAAAGCAGAACAGCTACTTTACTGACAAAGAGAGCTGCTTCAGACCCAGCATCTTCTAGAATAGAGCCTCTATGACCAAGGCCGGCAGGATCAACGACTACATCTAGGAAATCGACAAAGATCTGCTCAGGCTTGCTGACTGCTGCAGACTAGGCTGCCTGTTCAAAGGGTGGCTGAGAGTTATTTGCAAAAGAATTAAGACGAAGTAGAGCGAATAGTCCAACAGTGTATCCAACATGAGAATTTCTCTAAAAAAGCTACTAATTTGACTTATCATCTCATTTCGACTTTTTCTTCTTCTTGTCTTCGATGCCGTTGGTCCAAGTGCCTTTTCTCTAGTTCCCACCCTATATCATCACGCCTTCACCGTGTCGCAAGTCGTTGTAAAATTATCCTCGGTAGGAAAGGCCGTTTTACCAGACGTACAATCCCTTGCCACACTTCTTATCGTTCTTGTATTAGCCTTAGTAGAAGTCACCACCCAGCTTCCTCCACTCTCCTTTGCCGTGCCTCAAGCCATTCAGAAAATCTCCTTTATAAATTGCGCCATTTTCCCAATAATACTCTCCGTAACCCTGAGGCTAAATCTAATAATTGCCAAAGTAGACATCGTTGTTAAGAAAACGCTGCAGGCCGATCCCTATTTTATCGTTATTTACTTTAGTGCCAACGAATATTTCCCTGCTGGATATAGTGGTCTACACGCATAAGCCGAAGACACTACCGCTGTTGTACTCGTTCAGACTACAGACCTACAGGTTGGAGTATATCCCTGTCCCATGCTTCTAGTTCTTGCTATAGAACCCTGCGAAAAACTATTTCTAATTAAAGGAAACTCCGAATCCATCTTTGAAGCCTCCGTCCCACTAACCCACGTAAATTCCGTCAGTTGCAATTTATACTCCGAAACCATGCTTTAAATCGTTGCTAAAGTTTCCTTCATACCTCTTCCCATCATGAAAAAGGAGAAGGCCAGGACCCTATTTGAGTCCGTTAAGAACCTGGCCAAAGAAGATGCAATTCTTGTACCTCTTGATACTTATCCTCTTAGATTTCTTGAACTAGTCCTTCTTGATAAGCTTATTCGAAAATACATAGTTTTTGAGGTAGGCGACAGTCTAGGATTACTATTTGCCTGGAAGAGCTGGAGATGGCTGTGGTTAGTAATACTTATTTAAGTAATTTTGAAGCTTGGCTCTCGATAGCAGAATTGGCAACCCTTCCAGCTCCATCCTTTCCTAAAATTATCCCAGCACTCGGTTTAATTGAGTTTACAGCTCAATTAATTTTGACCATTGCTTGCTCGGTCTGCAGACTCCAAATATTTAGATAAGGCGAGAGGTTTTATACGGAATTTATTTGGGAGGAGAGGAATTATTAGTTATTTTTTTCTTGAAAGCCTCCTAAAGACCCAGTTTTGCAACACTAGGTGAAATTTACGGTTAGCCATGGACAGGCCTGAGGTCGTGAATGGCACGAAGGTCAGTCTGCGTCGAGACATCCAGATTTTTGAAAAATATTTTTCGATGAAGAAATTAAGTGGAGGTCTGAATGCCTTTTTCAATTTAATTGCTTTATTCCATAAGTTCAGAATTCAGAGACAAACTGCTTGCCGTCGATCGACTCATTGTTGAAGAACGTCTCGACTTATTCGCCTCGCACCTTGCAGATTATTCGCTCTTTCCCCCGCTTGCTTTTGTGGAGTTTGGCGATCTCGAATAAGTGCCCCATGGTAGCGTAAAAGTCAAGAGAGTGTCCGATTAGCTCCCGCTCGGGCGTAGGCCGCTAAATGCATGTCTCCAAGGCTTCTGTGACAGCCTAGATCCTTTGCCTGAGTAAAAAAGTCTTGGAGCCAATCTTAGCTTTTCTTCTCCTCTATTTATCCTTCGTGTTGGTGAAGACGTAAAAGTCCCTGCTTTAGTTGATCTTGGTGCAGAGCCAGGCTGCTGAACATATGAGCTACTGGTAAAGCGGAGTCGAATCTGAAGTATTTTTGTAATTCTTGCTGATCTAAATGTAAGTGAAGATCTAATGGTTGAGCACCTTGCGCTTAGCCTCCTGAAATTCAACGGAGTGAAAAGTCCTGTGAAAATTTTTAGTGTTTTTTAGAATCTATTCATAATCCTGAAACAACACCTTCGAAAAACATTTGAGTTTTTTCAGATTATTAGTAAAGCTACCAAAGTACTACACAAAGTTGTCTACAAAGTACTAAAGACTCTTACTCTATTCAATCTCCTCCTAGGTTGTGAGCCAGAGCTTCACTATCTAGTTCAGTTACCTCGATGTGGGAGGCTGGTATCTAACTATTGGCAGCCTCCTAATCACCTACACCAATTCGAATTAGTACCGATCGAAAGCTGTCCCCAGAAATATTAGTATGAAGGGCAGCACCCTTGTTATCTTGAAGATTTCGGAAATGGTTTTCCCACAAGATTTAAGTTTGAGGGTTTCTGATTAGTCGATCACAATTGCCAAGGTAAACTATTCAGCAGAGTAATTTTATTTAAGCACTGACACTAAGCCGTCAAGATTTTTAATGCTCCCCTAGGTTTTTAGCAAGTAAGTGAGTTAAAAATTTAGGCATTAGAATAGTCGAGCTGGGCTTGTTAAAAACGAGCCTTGCAGAACGATGTATCGATAACCGTATTTGTTCAGAAGATTTTGAAGGAGGGTAGTTTTGCCAGAGCCTGTTGGACCCAGCAGGACAAAGGAATAGCGACCTTATAAATACGAGGACACTTTTACCTAATTCAGGTACATGCAAGACAAACTTTATTCGTTATAATATGAATCCCTGCTGTCTTAACACTAACTGCAAACCACTCTCTTTGGACCCTCAGCTCCTTTAAGAGAGATAATTCTGGCGGACCAAGTACACCCAGCTTAGAACACAGTTCGAATCGGAAACCAAATCCTTGAAGGACTCGATCTATGCCTAGTGCACCAAAATTATGGAGAATGAGTTTATCAATAAATAAACTATCTTTCAGCAATAGATCGACTTCAAAAACCAAAGTCTCGCCGCAATGGCCGTCAAGTGCGGCAGTTTTGAGGCCAGGCTAATACAGCTCACAAACTAAAACGAGCAGCTCCAATAATAAATATCCACCTTGAATCAGAAATTGGAGAGAAAGCGGCTCAGTAAATAATAGCTTAAAGCCTCGCTTGAGGCTGAGATCTAGAGGCTAAAACGCAGAAATTAGTAGGAGATTAGGCGGATACTCAAATAGCACTAAGCTGAAATAGCAGCGATCAATCAGTCCCACCAAAATGAGGTCGCAGAACTTAGGAGAGTCCTGCTCAATTATTAGGAGAAACTGAAGGCTATCATCACCGAGGCCGAAAAAGTTAGGAACATGGTAGCTTGCAAACAGAGGGAAAACGATTAGCTGAGGTCAAAGATCAGAGAATTCTAATCCAGGACTGTTGTCACTGTGCCTCAGAAGGAGAGAATCGTGGTCCAAAGAGACGAGTAGTAAATTCGGCTGCTGAAAAAGCAGTTGGAGGAGAAGGACAGCAAAATCCGAAGACTAAAAGAAGAGCAAAAGCCAATAATCAAAAAGTAGATCAAGGTCGAGACAGTAATCGTATAAAAGCCCGTTTAAAAGCCAGTTTACATTGACAAGATTGTTACAGTCGAAAAAATTGTTAAGGAGTACATTCAGCCAGAGAAGCCTATTATAGTTCAATAAGTAAACTGCGGTCAGAGTGAGGAGGCCGACTACTCCGAGTATGAGGCGGCTATTAAGAAAAAATCTTAAAAAATCAAGATCCTTCAGAGCGACTTGCAGTACAAATAATCTGAACTCAAAAATTAGCAAAATTACAGCTCAAGCCTCCTTGCCCAGATCGAGAAGTACAAGTCGTAGCGAGTTAAGTTGGTCGGCATTATTTCTTAAAAGAACAGTTAAATTTCAGGACTTGAAAGCGATCTACAGATGATGGCTTTTCAGCAGGGCCAAGCCCCCCACCGAGACAACTAGCGCATAATCTTGAACGTTAAAAACGACGGGACTGTAACAACAGCCAAAAATGACAACACAAAAGTAAAGGCTACCGCCAGAAAAGTATGATTAGTCAATATCAGCCAAGTAGCACATATACTTGATGAGTAAATTAGAGTTTTATTTCATCTTTTCGCGTTTATGAGCAGCGAGTGGATTTGGCCGGACCCCACGTCAGTCCCGTTGTTGTCGTGCTTCGACTTTGAAAATTTGAACATCTAAACTTCCGCCTTGCCGCTCTGCCCATACTTGGTCTGGAAGTAGCTGTTCAAGCACTTCACTGACAAGTCGTATAACTCTCCTGACCTGACTGAAATCGGGTTATCGAAAATGATGTCGATCTTGTTATTTTTGTGTTAATCCTTCTTCAGCTAGACCGCCTGTTTGTAGATTTAATTGTCATTTTCAAAGACCTTCACTTCCAGCTTGACGATCGATTCGGACTGCCAGTTATAAATCTCGAACTGAACGTAGCCTCGCAGGATGACGTCTTGGGTGGTCTTGAATTATATCGCGTCTATCTTATCCATATTGTGCCCCCAGGTGGAAGTTTCAGTAGAGAATCTCTCAATCCTGATGATATTCTTTAAGTCCATCAGCTGGAACGTGAAAATGCTTTTGTATTGCATGGATTTTTATAGTTTCTGGATTAGCTTGTCCACCTCCGACTTTCTTGACTGAATCTAATTCTCGAAATCTTCGAACCTGCGTGCAGAATTCTATTCATCCTCTTCCTTCTTTAGGGACTCTACCACTGACCCGATTGCCTCCTTCGAGATCTTTGAAAAACTTTTCTGCTAAAGGCTGTTGATGGTCGTGGAAATATCCTAGTTATTCTAGTCAAGCTGGTAGACCAGCCGCTCCACCAGCCTGATGGTCTTGTCCTTCTCCTAATCGACTTTCATCATGAACTTTTCCTTGATGAAGTCAAAATAAAAATCTACCTCTTCGTATGTCTTTCCGCTGAGCATACGTGTCTTGCATCTCTTTTCCTGGATGGCGTTGATGACATCCTCAATAGAGACGATGTTGATATTGAGATCATGTAGGTGAGATTAGATACAGTCCTCCTCATCACAACATAGGTAGCTTTCCCCGCAGGCCTTGTGCTTGCAGATAAACTTGTAATCGAGCTTGTGCTTGGGACAAACTAATGTATCCATCTATTATATAAATTAATGTGAAGAGGCTAGGTGTGCTGCTTGCCTGATAATAATTATAATAATAATGTCTCATTCCAATGGCAGTTAGTACTGGCGAGTCAGATGCGTCAGTGCCGAGGCCTCGCTAGCTAGGCTCTAGGACCAGTTCAAAATTATCAACACTAGGCACAGGCAGATGGAGGATCTTTAGAATAAGGTCTCACAAATACTAAAGCACAACACTGAACTTCTCCACTAAAATGCTTAGTTGTCAGCTCGCTACAACTAAAAGATCCATGAAGTCTAAATTCTGGAAAATCGACTGAGACAGCTCGAAGTCGGCCATTACTAGGACCGAAGACTTTTTTAAACTCGAAGAAATGACATGCAAATGATCTAGATTGAGGCTGATCGCTAGTCACACAAGGAAGAGGTATACAGACTGCTCTAGGAAATCAACCGACTCCAGTCAGAGTGCACTGAGATCGAGAAAATCAAGAACATTGAAATCAATAACCTGAAGAGCAAACTCGAGAACGACTCCAAGGATCGAGTCAACTCGATCAAGCGCGAGAAAAACACTAGTACTGAGGTATACGAAAACCAAGTCAGAAAGCTGAAGGAACTGATCGACCTCAAGAACCACGAGGCCGAGCAAGTAAACCACGCCCACAAGCTGTAGATATAAAGGCTAAATGAAGAAATAGTTTTCCTATCGAACACCATGAACCACAGATAAAACATGCGCAATCTCGAGGTCTAAGAGTTAAAGGTAAAACTATAGGGCCAAATCGATATATCTAAGAAGGAGGTGGCTATCAAGCTTGAGAGAGAAAAGAACGAGCTTGATAAGTAGGTCTTCAGACTTAAAAAATAACTGGCCTCCAGGGGTCTTCAGATCGAGCAACTCCAAGGAAAGATATCTTCTAGTTAGCACGAAGGCAACAACTAAATCAAGAAGTTGAAAATCGAAAAGGACAAACTGAGGCACTAGATGTAAAAGACTATGGCAAAGGGAATCGAAAAGCTGTAGAAGCAAATCGAGCTTTAAAGGAGAGCAGCTCAATAATAAATCAATCGACTCGAAAAAGCCAGCTAAATCAAGCACACTAGCTTGCTCAACTAAAAGAAAATCAACAATAATCTCATCCTTTAGCTCAAATAATAATTGGAGCGTGCTAAGGTCATGCTCAAAAACAATAAGGAATCCTGCTAGTTTTAGATAAGCAGTTTGAAAAACCTACTTAAATAAAGCAGGGCTTAGATACTTAGGCTCAGGCATTAGCACGAAAACTAGTTGAAATTCGTCAATGCCAAACACGCTGAAATAAAGGAAGCCGGTCTATCACTTTTCGCTTAGCAACTGAAGAACGAGGTGGAAGCACTCCAAATTGTGATAAAAAAAAAGGACGACAGCATCGACTAGCTCTCAGCTAAATTGATCCAGTAGATTAAGACCAGAGTACAAGTTAGACAAAATTACTAAATATAATTTTCTAAAATCAGATTGTAGAAAGGCAAGTTGGAGCAGGAAATGAAGAGAACCAAGGCTGAGGTCCGCAATGAAGCATCCAAGATTCAATCCAAGATCGAGCTGGGCTCGATGGCCATCATCTCTGAGAGCTAGGTCAACAAAAAAAGCATCTTCTTCCTCGAACAATAAAGGAACAAGATGCAAGGGATAATTATCGCCAAGGACCGGTAGATCGAGCAGCTATAAAAAAAATGCTAAACTATAAAGAAAAACTTTCAGAAGGAGATCGAGTTGATTTCCAAGCGGCTCCGTGAAAAGGATTAGAGTCTTAAGCTAGTCGAGGCCGCTCAGTAGAAATAGGAAAACATCAATAATATAAGGGAGATCCAGGCGTTATAGCTGCATGAAAACCAGGTAAACGAGCTCAACATAACGATCAACGAGCTCAAGCTCGGCCTCTAGAGCTTTAAAGCCCAGATTCAAGAGAGCTAGTCAAAGATTCTTGAGCTGGAAAAATAAATATAGCTTTCGAATAGACTTAAATCAAACATCGAGGAAGAACTGGCCCAGAAAAATGGTATGATAGAGTCCATGCAGATCGATGTCCACGCAAATGCCACGCAAGAACAATAAAAAGAGAGAGTCAAGTACAGCAAGGCTTAAAGCGGCCTCAGGGGTTACTTCGATTAGAAAATCAGAAAAATGAGCAGGGATCACGATGATCTCCTCGATAAATTCAATTTCATCAACTAAGAGAATTTAAGGCTCAAAGGACTCAATAGGGCACTCGAGATAAAGGTGTAGGACCTGACGGAAAAGAGCAAAGCCTTCAAAGAGAGTGAGCAGAAGATCGTGACGCTAGGCGTGGATCGAAGCGCCCTGCAGGGCATCTAAAATATATTGAAAGGGCACATTCACCAGCCCCTGTGAGTATAAAGCATGTATGGTAATTATTTTGAAGAAAAATAAAAGAGTATTTTCTACTCAGTAAGCATTTAGACCAAGCTAAATTGGCTCCTCAAGCTCGAAAATCTTCTACAGAGGTCGCTCGGTTCCATCAAGGATTATATCTCACTGTGCAGGCTCACAGGGCAGAAGAAAGGCAGCATCGACCACAGCACCGAAGATGTCAGCATCAACCTCGACCCCTATTCGCATCCACTCAACGACTATGCCTAGGTGATCGACGCCAAACAGAAGGAAGTCATCGATCTTATCGATAAAATATCACAATTTTGCAAATAAGTCAATCTTAAAGCCAACAATTTCAAGATGAACGAACTCCAGTTTGCAAGGACCCTCTTCAAAAAATATGACAAACTGATCAAGAAGGAGATCGAACTCACCCACACAATGGAGGCTCAGATCTGTTAGGCCAGCAAGTAGACCAACAAGCAGAGAGCACACTACGTGCACTGGAGCAAGCAGTCTATGATCTTCATCTACAAGAAGATCGAACTGCTCTAATAAATATTGAGAATCAGGCATTTTGACAAAGTGCCTGACCACTTCAACTCAATAACCGTCCTCTTGAACATAGAGGTCTTAGCGTCAAACTACTACAAGCTTAAAAACAGAAAAATTGCTTTAGAAACACAAATAAGGAAGCTTTAGTTAGCCAGATAGATTAAGTTAGCAACTCAGTAAGCTAAGTAATTCAAAAGAAAAATGGAAAGGATCTTGAGCAGCAACTAAAAACTAACGACGGTCGATTTCAAGCGGTTTGTTGAACTGCTAAAAGAGGATATCAGCAACATCGAAAGCTCAAATGCAACTCTAAATCACAAACGAGGGCAATCGAAATCCTTAATCATCACCAAAGCCCATGAAAGAATAGGCATCTAATTCGAGCCAGAGGATCTCGTCGACGAGAGCTTCCTTAGCGAATAGCTTAAAGGCGAATGCTTTTAATGATTAATTATTTTAATGTAGTCATAGTGCTCCTTGACCATTCAGCAAATCTATGACTTAAGCTTCAGGAATCTTAACAATGTGCCTAGGCCCTACCTGCCACACAAGAAAAAGGTCTGCAGGCCGCCCTCATTATCCTCCTCCCCCAAGAGACCTACATTCCTGGATGATATCATAAAAAATAAAAAATTTATACCAGCTCCGAATACCCATAACATCAATCTAAATATTGGCTTCAAAAAGCGCTCTCAATCTCTCCCACCCCACAAATTCTAGAAGAAATTTAACCCGCACAAGACTCCTGGGGTGGGCAACTATAATTTACCAAGCAATTTCGATAAATTCTTGAACAAACCACCTCCCAAAAAAGCAAGCGTGAATCGAAGATTCTTGGACACCATAGCTTATGAAGCAAGTTAAATCCCTGGAGTAGGAAACTATAACATATCAAAGAGCCTTGAAAATAAATACGGAAAATTCAGAAGCAGCTCAACTAACAGCGTAAAGAAATAACAACGGCTGTCAATGTTGTATCCGATTCCTCAAAGCTACAGAAGCTTTGTAGGCATGGAAAAATAAAAAAACAGGAATTTTTAGCACAGCGCTTTCTGGTTAAGTGAGAAAAGGTTCAGAGAAAGGAACGAATTCCCTGCCGTAGGGCCTGGTAAATACCGAGTTCTCATCGACTGGGCGGCAAAACGTAATTGGTACGGCAGTCTATGGAGAGGACGTTAGCAAGGCGTCTATCATTGAATGATATTTCTGTCACTTTGGGTTCTTTAAGATGTATACAACCGAATCCCCTCGCAAAAAAAGTTTTGGGAAATGGCGCTCCTTTTAAATGGATGCTCCCTTACCTCTTTTTGATTGCTAAACCCAACGTTCGGTCACGTTCTCCATCACGAGATTCATGTGTCGATCGAAGGCCTTGACCCTCCCCAGCATGTTTCGATTGTTCCTCATTACGACCATGACCTGTGCATTGGTTTTGACTGCCTTGGTGAGCAAGGAGAAAGGCCCAGTCGCAAAGCCCTCCTCTTGTGGCTTCTTGTCTTATTCCATATAATCAAATATCAATTTCAAAATAATTGAGGTCCTTAATAGCCTTGATCTTGCCAGTCTAGAGCCACCAGAAGTCAGCTGCTATGAGTATGTCAAGCTGCTGCGACTCCATGCTCTATAGATTGATTCGGCTTGTCCCTTTCTAATGTTGGGCAATCAGGTTGTTTTTACTAGCTTGTTTCACCTATAGAATCCTAGATGTTAATTAAATTTCTTTTTAGCTCTGATCGTTAGTGAAATTTATAAAGACTGTGCTGTCTTAGAATCCGTATAGGAACTACCCTTACCTTGAGACTTTCATCTTTTTTTTAGTTTTTATTGGCATGTCGAAGAGTCTGCAGTATTGAGGACCTTACTCGCCGACAGATGCAATCACCAGGTTGTAGTAGTTGTGACTTATTTGCAAGTAGGGAACAGGCGTCTGCTAAAGTATGAAAATAGTAGCCTTGGATGTGACATCGATGACCTGCAAATAGCTTTTGGTGGCAATTAAGGCCAATTCTCTGAGCATTTTGACATTGAGAATTTCCAAGGCTGACTATATCTTCTCCAAAGTCTTATTTTTAACAGCTAACCAAAAGATTAGCACCTTTTTATTTTATGAAGGCACTAGACCTAGCAAGCCAGATCGACCTTGCAAGCATAACAGTTAAATGCAACTTTGGTATTAGTAGCTCTGCCACTATCTTCCTTGCAGTAGTTTTATGGTCTGTTCCCCTGGAATGTGGCATACCAAAAGTCCTTATTCTTCTTGATAAATCATTCCTCAAATGAAAAACAAGTCATTGTCGCAGTCATCGACTCGCAGGACTTGCTGCCATAAAAAAATCGACAATCTAGCCCCGAAAAATCCACTCTAAAACTATGCAGTAAGTTTGGAATAAGCACTCCGCAGAAAAACCTAGGAAAGTCGCAAGCTAAAATCCAAAATAATTACACTATAAGACAGGCAGACTTAGCTTGAAAATCTTATACAAACTACACGCAGGAAAACTCAAGATTCCAAGAGATAACCATCCCACGAAAAATGCAATGACAGGCTTTAAAAACTCCAACAGAAATTCAAAAATAAGATCAACGCCAAGACTTAGCAAATTCAATTACTAAAACAATAACTTCACACTCTTAGGACTTAGCGGGCAAGAACCAGTCGAATTGAGAATAAGGATTCGATAAACTAGTTCTAGATTTGCACGTAGGCAAAGCACAGCACCTGCTGCATATCGACCTCCTTAGCTATAAAGCTGTAAATCGTGCAGGCTCTCGACTAGAACTAGCAGCTAAAACGAAAGCAAATGTCAATCCAAAGGGAGAAGTAAAAGCTGTAAAACTAGCTGCTCTCCAAATAGGGTGAGATCAAATCAACTAAAAAGGAGCACTAGCGGAAATACGTGTAGCTGCTCAACCAGCTCAGGACTTTAGTCCAGAGGCTAAAGTCATGAATTTTATTTACAGCTTTTTATATTTCGTTGAGTGCTAAGAAATAAGGATCAAGGTACGCTTCGGATAAATTCCTATCACGGATAGGCATTTGCTGCTCGGTCTTTAGACTGTAGACATCTATTAGGTTCGATTGATAGGCTAGGATGATCTAGAGCCTTATTAGCTGATCATCCCTGGCAAATATGACTTAAACACATTCGAAAATGAGGTGTTGTCTTTTGTTGAGAACTGTTACCTCACTCACCGGACTATCATCATGTCGGATTTGTTCGAAATTCATTTTTAAAATCTTAATCGAAAGGATTCGCTGGGCAATCATTACCAATCGAAACCTGCAGATTAGTCTAAAATCTAGCCTAGTTAGGATTTGTGGATGGTGGTTTGGCTGGGAGTGTGTATGATGGTATGGGCAGGTTGGCGACTGTGGTGGAAGCGCCTGCATATATCAGTTCGAGTTTGATGGATATATTATATGGACTGCAATACCAAAGAACTTATTCTTTAGGGCTTCTCATTCAGCCAGAAAAAGATCTAATTGCAGATGGGTGCTCTCTTGATTGTCAAGATAAGTAAGCACACTTACCTCGATGACGAGCCGAGGTACTTTATCTTGGCTGTGGATTAGCTTAAGTCGACCTCTGGCTTTCTGAGGGAGGGTGATGCCTGGAGATGTCAGCTGACCAAGCCTGGTGACTTCGTGCTCAGTTGCAAAAATAACCCCAGAGTTAGATATGTTTAGTTGAAAGTTAAGGCGGCGAAGGAGGACATGAGCCTCAAGAACTTTTAGAAAAAAAACAACCCGAATTACTATACCAACAGGAAAAAAAAGAAAGACTTCTGTGCCTTCACTATAAAACGCGTTGAGGATGTCCAGGAAACGCCACTCCAGTACACTTTGACCAGGGACTTATCTACAGCCAACATCTAGCGACGGCCTTAGTTAGGCCCTTCAATAGAAACCACCCAATCAGTCTCAAAAGTTTCAATCGAAAAAACAGGCAACTAATCCTGGATTTTTGACGGCCTTTCTTTCCAAAACACCACTAATAAATACTAGGCATCGAAGCACTAGGAAAAAAAGACAGCCCTCACAGACTCCTAAAGCACAGATATGAACAGGTCGGTTTATTCTTAGAAAGGCCGACAAAAGAAGAAGCATAAAAAATAGCACCGATAGAAATAAAGGTTGATAGGCGAGCCTCGGGGGGTGCATTGCTTCCTGCAAGAGTGGCGTGGACCGTCTTATTAATTTTGTTAGTAGGTGTAGGTTGATCGGCTAACATAGTGGCTCTAATAACGTATGAAAATGGCTTCTTAAATATATTGAAGTTTATGAGTTAATAGTACAGAGCCTTTTTGGCACTCGAGCGCACCATCAAATTCAAAAAGCCATTGAACAAACTTTAATCCCGAGTCCTCGTCAAGATGCGTCCACCTACTCCTTTCAAACAGCACTCCGCCAGAAGTTTTTCGAGCAGGTCTAGGGTAAGGAGTGCTGAAGGCGCGGTCCTTCACCACGTCAATTCCAAAGGAAACGAACTCTAGACGCAAATTTCTATAAAAAAATTCTCATATAACCAAATGACCAGCCCGCTGACATAAGAGCAATTTATCATTTCCAAGATCGAGATGGTGAAGTCACTTAACGAGCGGAGAATGGCAACCCGTCCTTGCAAGTAGTCAGCTCAGCCAGTGCGAACCTTCTCTGAGCATATCGAACGACTCCAGCCCTGGCCCTAAATCTAATAACAACTAGGACTAGGACAATGAAATCGAAAGGCGATAAATTTGTTTGGTAAATGACATATAATTCAATGACAACTAAAATAGCCCTTTAATTAAAAAATGAAAATATTATAAAAACTTTCTTTCGTCTTTGACGGCTAGGCCAGGCCACCCGTCAGGGAATATCTCTAGAAGGCCATTCTAAGCACTATGGCTTTTTTGGCCTTGCATCGAACTCCCCTCCGACACTATTCTTACACCTGGCGAATGAGAAATCAACCTCCCATGCTCTCTGAGCACGAGGTTATTTAATTAGCAAAATGCATTGCCGCCAAGTAGGTCTGTAACCAGGACTCTGAAACGAAATAATTTTATAACCAACTGGACCGCCTAGTAAGTTAAGCTAATGACATACTTATCTTTAGTCCTTTCGATTTAATCAAATATTATGATATAAAATTTGCAGTAATGCGATTGGAAGGAAGTCAGCGAGTGTATTCCCGGGAGATCCTCGGAAGACTGTAAATTCAAATTATTCAGCTTGCTAAAGTTCGATATCAAGTAAAACAAGTGGACCGAAGAGTAAAGCGTTATCCTTTAAAATTTAATCGACGATCCTTATAATACTGATTGGACTTAAATATCGAAGGTACTTTATAATCGAGTGAAAAAGCTGGATAAAATATATCGAACTGGAAAACAATGTCGATAGCACTATTTCAGTTTTCTCCACAAGAATCTTAAAAGGGGCTCGTGGACCGAGTTGGAGGACTCACGATTGCTGCAACTTTAGGTCAAGCTTGGACATCAGTGGTTCTAGATGACCAAGTATATGGAAGGTCGCAATTAAAACTCAATAAAACACCGATACTATAAACTGGCGAAATAGAAGAAAAAATAGGAATAGCGAACGAAGAAGAGCTAGCCATACAGCGAGCGGACTTTGATGTCGACAGCAGTGCCATAGTCTTAGCCGAGTGAGAATAACCAGTATTAATTCTTCATTCCGATCACACACTTTTACGTTTTTTAGTGATTTAGCCTAATGTTTTATAGGAATCCGAAGTCCGACCTCGATTTCAAGCCGCTCTCTGACACTCCGGGGCCCGGGTACTACCGTTTTGTCAGCAATCATTCTTCCACTGCCCTTCCTATCTCCAAGGGAGTAAGGGAGCTCAACCTCCTTCACAGTTCGATTTTAGTCGGCCCTGGGGACTACAATCCTAAGTAGCCAGTCTATTTCCACAACAAGAAAAACAGAGGGTGGGGCTCCTCTCGCCCCTAACTATTTAAAGTTCAACAATCAGGGTAATACCTCTACAAAATCATTAGCTAATTCTAATCTCCTGGCAATAACTACATACCCAGGGCCTCTCCTGCTAAGAAGCTGAAAAAGCCGGACCCTCTCCCTCATCCCCTGCAATACTGCCCATAATTCCAATTTGCAAAAAAATAGCAGTGTTAATCTTCAGTGTTCAAATCAAAGGTGCCCAGGAGCCCTTAGAACCATCCTAAGATATAGCAGTAATAGTAATTCAAGATAGTTCATTTAGCAACAAAGCTTCTAAGAGAGCAGCCTAAAAACAAGCGAAAATCATATGTCCAATACAAGATAGCAAGATCAAAGCCACAGCCCAGCCCAACAAATCATCCAGTCAACTAATAATTTTATGATTTTTATACCCACAATTCTGTAGACTCTCCTTCCAATATACAAGCTCAAAAACTCCCCGAGTTCATAAACCAACTGAGCCTATTATTCAAAAAGTAGAGAGCGCAACGGAGCAAACACTTGCTCCCCTCAGTCCTGCCTATTCTGAAGCGTAATAATTTCAAATCATGAAAGGCAGATCCGCATTGAAAAGCCCATCCCCTATGTAGACGCTGCAAAATCGTTTTGAGTTGGCCTAGTGGAAGCCAACGAACCCCATCCATTTCAGACTACGGATAGAGCACCGTTTGCCAGAACTGTCAACTTGAAGTACCCAACATCCTTTTGGACGATCGTGCTTAATCCCTTATAGAATGTCATAGCGATAAAGCGCATCCTCTTTCTTTAATTAGTTTTTCTTGGCCTCATGCTGAACTGCCCTGAAGTGTTGATAGTTTCCGATTTACTTGAAGTTCTGCTAATTTAGGCCTTCGAAGCAGCTGTTGACTCGAAGTTAATGGCTAGGAATTAGCTTGTGACTCCCCACAGGACAGAGCTGACAATCATTCTAAATGGCCATGACAGTTAAACTCAATCTTTCCAGCTAGGTAAGATTCTTGGGCGGGATTTTGATATCCTAGTCCTAGGTTTAGCTGGATTTATTGTTCTAAGTGGCCTAGCCCTCGACAGGTTCTTTTGGAGGCTATTCCCCAGTATTTTATCCGTCACCCTCGACATTTATAACTACTTTTGCAGGATCGCCTGAGAAAAACGTTCGGATTTTTGAGACGGAGTCCTTGTGGAAAGGATTAAGTTATGGAAATGGTTTGAAAATGTATTCAGACCCTGTCCAAAAGAAAGTCTTGTGGGGGAATTAGAAAACACCAGCATATTGTATGCAAACCGCAATGTAGTAGCTTTTTGCAACGCCTTCTATTTTTCCCCAGAACTTTACCTAATCGTCAGATCGCTAAGCTCTCAACCTGAACAAGGCGAGTTTGAGCTTGAAGCGCTCCTCAGTGTTGAGAGCGAAGCCGACAAGAGTGAGGAAGTCCTGATCCTCCTCAAAAGTTTAAAGATTCATTATAAATGCAGCCTGCTAGTTTAATAATTAATGGGAAGAAGACCGGCTCGTTGTTACAGGTTTTGCAGAGGAAAACCGTTCCCCAAAAGCAGGTATAACAGAGGTGTCCCCGACCCCAAGATACGCATCTACGATATCGGAAGGAAGAAGGCTCCTGCAGTCGCTTTTCCTTACACTGTGCATATTGTCTCCGACGAAATCGAACAAATCAGCTCTGAGGCTCTTGAGGCAGCTCGGGTCGCCGCCAACAAGTATCTTACCAAGACTGTAGGCAAAGACGGTTTCCACATGAGATGCAGGGTTCATCCTTGGCATGTCCTTAGGATCAACAAAATGCTTTCGTGTGCTGGAGCAGACAGACTCCAGTCAGGTATGAGAGGAGCCTTTGGTAAGCCATACGGCAAGGTCGCAAGAGTCAATATCGGCTCGATCCTTTACTCAGTTCGAGTGGTAAAGGCAAACGTCTCTAAGGCCATCGAGGCCTTTAGAAGAGCCAAAAACAAGTTCCCCGGCAGACAGAGAATTGTTGTTTCGTGTAAATATGGCTTTACCAAGATCAACAGATGCTAATTCGACAAAAAACTCGAGGCAAAGGAATGCGAGCTGGATGGCAGCCACGTCAAATTCCTGCCAAAGCACGGACCACTCGATAAGCTCTTCGATCGACTCAGAGCCCAGAAGAAGAAATGATCGATTAATTCCAATCAGGATTTCATTTGACAGCCACATTCAGGGATAAAAGCTTCCAGGATTGTGGTCAGTTCTGCTTAGTCTCCTTTGGAAAGTTGGCCTGATTTCCGAATATTTTCGAGGATGGCCCCATGATTGTTTTTCATGTGAGTTAGGAACTTGCTCTCGAACTTTGAGATCTCTGACGTCAACATCTTGTCCAAAAATCCTCTCACTCCTGCGAAAACAACGCAAACCTGCTATTAGGCAGCCATTGGAACGAACTGCTTCTGCTTAAGAAGCTAGGTAAGTTGAGCTCCTCTGTTCAACAGTTGCTGGGTAGCCGCGTCCAGATCAGATCCGAACTGTGCAAAAGCTGCGACTTCTCTGTACTGGGCGAGCTCAAGCTTTAGCTTACCAGCGACCTGCTTCATAGCTTTAATCTGAGCCGCAGAGCCGACCCTGCTCACCGAAAGACCTACGTTGATAGCTGGACGGATACCTTTATAGAAAAGCTAAGTCTCCAAAAAGATTTGCCCGTCGGTGATGGAGATGACGTTGGTGGGGATATAAGCTGAGACGTCGCCTGCTTGGGTCTCAATGACTGGCAGTGCGGTCATTGAACCACCTCCAAATGAATCGTTCATTTTAGCTGCTCGTTAAAGGAGTCTTGAATGTAGGTAAAACACATCACCAGGGTAGGCCTCTCTTCCGGGAGGTCTTCGCAGCAATAGGGACATCTGCCTGTATGCGACAGCCTGTTTTGAAAGATCGTCGTATATAATCAAGGCGTGTTTGCCATTATCTCTGAAGTACTAGGCGATAGCACATCCCGAGTAAGGTGCCAAAAATTGAAGGGGTGCGGCTTAGGAGGCAGTGGCTGCGACAACAATGGTGTATTTAAGTGCGTCATGGTCTTTAAGAGTTTTGCACAGGTTGGCAACTGTAGACCTCTTCTGCCCAACAGCTACATAAACGCAGTAAAGCTGCTTCTTGGTGTCTCCGGTCTAAAAGTTTTTCTTTTGATTTAAGATCGTGTCGATAGCGATTGCTGTTTTCCCGGTCTGCCTGTCTCCGATAATAAGTTCTCTCTGGCCTCTGCCGATGGGCACCAGGCAATCGACTGCCTTCAGTCCAGTTTGCATAGGCTAATTTACTGACTTTCTTGGGATGATTCCTGGAGCTTTAATTTCAACTCTTTTTCTTTTAGTTGTGTTGACAGGGCCGAGTCCGTCGATGGGGTTGCCTAGAGCATCAAAGACTCTTCCCAACATCTCCTAGCCAATAGGGACGTCGACGATGGCGCCAGTCCTAGTGACAGTGTCTCCCTCTTGAATTTCTCTGTCGTTTCCGAAGATGACAACACCGACATTGTCTGTCTCCAAATTGAGAGCCATGCCTCTGACTCCGGACCTGAATTCGACCATCTCTCCGGCCTGGACTTTGTTAAGTCCAACAACCCTGGCAATCCCGTCGCCAATGGAGATGACGGAGCCAAACTCCTTGACGTCATTGGTCTGCGTTATATTGAGTATCTTGTTCTGGATGAGTTTGGCTGTCTCGCCAATCCCCATGTTTTTACTGAAACCCCTTGAGGCCAGCCCAACAAATCTAATCATATTGATATTATTCTCATCCCATTATCTTGTGAATTTACTCGTCCGACAGGTCTGCATCACCCAGCTGCACTTGCCGCGGGCTGATGGGTCGGAATGCCTCTAGGCGCTTTAGCATCAGTAGCACACTCGAACATTATTGCAGGCTCCTCGGCTGATTAAATCTCACTTCGATAAGCTGCTATTTCAATAGACTGGCTTGATCGTTAATGCGTTTAATGAACACCTCGTACTGCCTCCTCTCCTATTTGATTTGGTCAACCCTTTTCCAAAACTGCTGATCTAGCTCACTATGCCGAAAATCGAAGGGGACTGAAAAGAATCCTGGAATCTACCCATCATATCCCAAGGTCACGAGAAGAGGGATGCTGGGATCGCTGGTCTACATCTCCTAGAATACCTTTAAAGTCTTATCCCAATCCAATCGCTATAAATGGTCATTCGGCTTCGACAGTAATAATCTTCTGACTAATCAGACTTCTACACTGATTAATTTGGGGCTCGTTGACCTTCTTGCTGAAGAAGATCAGCTTCGGGTCTAATATCTTGTCGAGTAGGTTCAGGTCTGCTAATATTTTCATCTAGTTGGGGACGAGTTTGGACCACAGTAAGGCCTTGTTGGTAGGCTTTGCCGTTCTAATCCGTTTTAAATTAACTGCTTTCTAGAGTCCCTCGGACAATTTTTTGAGCAGCTTATCCTTCATTGTTTGGCGGATTGCCCTTTACAACTCCTAGCGCTGGACATTTATTTTAAGATTTAAAGCTGCTTAAAAATTGGGCTATTGACTGCTAGGTTAGCTGCCTTATTCTGGTCTTAAGTCTGGCTTGGTGTTTAGTAGTTTGTGATTAAGATTGCTGACCAAGCCGTTTAGGATCTGCAGTCGGCTTTGTTATGAGGACGGAGTGATTGGAGGAGCGTCAACATGAATCTCCTTGAATTTCCTGCCCTTGGTGTTGCCCTTTTCGGAAATGAAGAAAGTAAGTTGCAAGGACGGCGAGGTGTGGTTTTTGAGAGCGTTGTCAATATACTAATTGAGAAGTGTAAGATGAGCAAGGTTTTGATCTTTGACCTTCTGCGGGGCTGTATGAAGCAGATCGGGATGGGTATGCTTGAAAAAATCAGCGAGCTTGGACCTGACTTTGAAGGAGGCTAGGAGTGAGTTGAACTGCGCAGCCAGTCTTATCATTAAAGAAAGTAGATAAGTATTCATAGAAGAGAATTAATTTTAGGCTAAAGCAGGAGTAGGTTGACCGCCTTCCTGCTTTACTTGTATTTTCCGAAGTAGCGCATCGAGTCGAAGCTGAAGCGAACTTGCTGGCTCCTTATTGACTTTAACTTCTATTTGCTGATCCCCGCAAGCACCATGTCCTCTTGGTGCACGAATATATCGCTCCCGTCCTCGTCAATCACAATAAAACCATACTTCTTACTCTCATCGAAGAACTTGAGTCGGCCGGTGAATCGGTTGGCAGCGTTAGTAGAGTACTCGTGGGACACCCAGTGCACTTCGAATATCTTAGGATCCTAGATTTCCTCCATAAACTTGAGCCATGTGTCCAATTGACCTACTGTGTTTTCTTCCTATTCCTAATCGTCAGTGAAGTTAGTCTAGGTGGAGCTAGTGTTATCGCAAGTAAGGTTAAAAGTGAGTCCTAGCTCAGACTTGAATGCATTATGCAGGCGACTATCCGAAAAACATTTTTTCTGTGAAAAAAATTAATCACTGATATCACTGAAGGAACCTACCCGCTTAAATTAGGGAGTTATGGGCTAGGACCTACTGGTTTATTAGTGGTAGTGGTCGTAAGGTTAGACGATGAAATATTAGTTGGCAATATAAGCAAGTTATATTTTAAAGTGGCGGGTATCCCCATAGAAAGTGGAGCAGAGTGAGCCGCCCACACAGAAAAATATTTAAAAGCTCACGGAATAGGCTAAGGAAGTTAGATGAAGCCAATACTTGTTAAAAAGATACCCTTTCAAAGTGTTTTTCGTGGGGACTTGCGAACATGCTGCCTACTTCCTAAGTCTCCTCTAAACCCCGGAGTGCCTTGGGCAGGGAAGCTTACTCCTTGAGTTTAGCCAGCAGGTCCTTGAGAGAGAGTAAAAAGGAAGGATGATTGAATTTTTTGGTGAGAATATGCTAGATAAGAAAGAGAAGAGGTAGGGGAGTCTGAGAGTCTATTCTGCGCCTGCAGTCGTCCTTGAGCAGCAGATCCAAACTTTGGGTTTGGTCATGATTTGCCCGAGCCTTACTCATCATAAATTTATAGATTAGTTGATCACATTGCATTATCAATCTGCAAACTGCCAGCTGCAGGTTTGGTGGCCTGTCCTTGCGAAACTAATATCCCTGCTCCTTTCTGGCTTGGGATTGTATTGCCCAGGGCCGGGCGACTTCGCCCGGTGGGAGTGCATTCTCTTTTCTCGACCGATCTTGCACATGAGGGAGAACATGCTTTTGACAGCATTATTTTGGTTAAAATAGGAGGCAGGCCCAGGTGACAATTTTTCCTAGGGCTTCCTGTACTTTTTAGCGAAACTATATTTCGGAGCTGTATTATAAAGTTGTAAATCATAAAGTCCGGGGCCAGGAGTCTAGCAATTGACCTTATTGCCTTTTTTCTGTTTGCCTATGCTGAAACCTTGGCTCCCTAAGCTTTTGTTTAGGAAGCTATTGTAACTGCCTGGTCCTGGGACGCTAGTCATATATACAAAGTTTCTTTTGCATTTACCAAATTTTATTCCTAAGGATTGTTTCTTGATCGGGTCTGCTCTGGGCTTGTAATGAGCTGGACCTGGGGATGCACTCTAGTTTCTCTTGAAGTTTTTACCTGCTAAAGAATACCCTCTCTTGATCCTCTTGGACTAATCAAAAAGATTTTTGGATTAATACCAGCCAGGTCCTGGAGTGTTCCCACTGCTACAAGAGCAGCCTATTTTTCGAAAATAGGTGGAGGCAGTCTGTGGCCTTTTAGGGACTTAGCTCACTAAATCTGCTACCATAAATAAAATAGCTGTTCAACGACCTTTAATAAGTTCTACGATGTCCTACTGCGCTTTCTTATTGGCCAGTTTGAGCTGCTTGTACACAGAGTTAATGTCGAGGTAGGACTGTGCCTTCTATTTTCCAAGCATCATTTGTGCCATTTTCCTGAAATCGCTCTACTAATATCTTTTCTGTCTTTATTAACGTTACTTTTATCTATCTGCAGCTGACTGCTGCGAGGTCCTTGAATTAGCCGAGCCTTTGTGCCGATGTGAGACCCGAGGTAGTGGTATGTCCTATGTGACAAACATAGGAGGCTGTTACTACTCTTACGGTTACTTTTCCTCCTAATTTTCCTATGGCTCGGGCTATTAGTCCTAAAATTAATTAGGATCTGGCATCTCCATGCCGAAGAGATACTTATTGCCTTTGCCCCAATCGTCTGGCTTGATTTTCACGATCTTGTCGAACTTGACTCCGAATCGTTTGTGCTTTTTCTTCCGGAGGTAGTGATACTATATATCCTAGTTGACTACTTGTCCCATCGTCCTAGCGTAGATTTCCATCTAAAGTCCCTTGAACTCTCCTGAGATGGCGAAAGGATTGCCAGTGATGATGAGGTGTTGCAGACTGCTGAAATTCCTGGCGCAAATCAGATTGTGCTGATTCTATACAATATTGTACGAAAAATCCAAGACTTTTAAATTAAGGAAGTCACCCATGCTAAGGCGGTCTGTGTGGATCCCTCGCAAACGATTTCTCTCAATACTTAAGTAGCTCAAATTCTGGATAGTCGCCAAGGACTACCAGAAATAGTTTGCTTTGTGTTAGGAGGAGAATAAGTTGCTGCCGAGCTCGAGCCGCTTAAGCCTAACGAAGGCCGATAGATCTTAAGGGAGTTAGCTTAGATCGTTGGATGCAAGACTTAAGTTCTAAAGCTGTGGGAGTACAGATAGTTGGATAATGACTGAGTGAGGAATCTTATTGTAGGAAAGATTGAGAGTGGTAAGATTGATGAACGATCCTTTAATCTGTTAGGGTTAAAAAGAGTCGATACAGTTGTTGGCCAGGTTCAAATTTTCAAGGGCCTACAAGTTTTTCAGCCAGTCCAATTGCACGTAATTTTCAGAGCAGTTTAGGATGCGCAGGTTCACGAAATGTTTGAGGTTTTCTTGTCGAACTCCCGTAATTCTTTTGACTGCTGTTAGAAAATATACAGGAAATGTCAGCATTGATAATTTCGCGAGGGTGGATTAGTGCGTTTTCGGACTGAGTTTTGTTGAATAGCTTTAGTAAGAGAAAGCCATCCAATATTTTTTCTTTCATGTCCTATTAGCCGAGCAGTTTGACTTTTTTTATTTTGTATGGATTTTTGGAATGCAAGTTAAATTTCCTGCGTTTGCCGAGCCGAGGGAGCACTTTGGAGTCAAGACTGACTTTGTTCATTACCAAAGCTTTCTGCTACTTCTCTGTGAATTAATTGTACATAATTAATGATCAAAGTCACAATCGCCCTATACTCAGTTCTTATCCCATTTTGTATCTATCTAATAAGCCTTCGCTTTCTATATTGTAGGATTGCCTCAGCTTCCTGAATTTTATTAATTTCCAGACCAGCTGATCGATCAACTTTCAGTCTTCTTTAAAATCACGGGACTCACTCTCTTCGGATTGGTGTTTCTGGCTATGAATGTCCGTATATTTACACTACGCCCAACTCCATTGGACTAAAATCTGTTGATTAAAACAGTAAATAGAATTTTGAGCAACTCCATTTAGCAATTTGTGCTTTTTATTGGACTTTGGGCGGCTTATTGCAACTCTCAAAATTACTAGGCAAAAGAGTCGAAATCTTTGCTGATGATGCACATGTTGGGCAGACTGCTCTTCACAGTGGGTTATCTGTTAGGAGAGCAGATCGGGTTACCTCATTTGAGAATCCCAGGAATAACGCTGACCCTGCTAACAGTGGGGACACTACTCTACCGAGTTTTCGTATGATTCATTCATTTAAATATTTATCCGAACTAGGCTAATTTAATAATAAATATAATTCAATCTTGGGCTGAAAGGTGACTATGTATTTAGCTAAATAAACATAATCAACAAATTAAGATTTGTAATAATTACAATATTATATCAATTGCTACTTACAGTGGGTTTATTTAAAGTTAAAGAATTGGCTAAAATAGCGAAAATTTTAGAATTAAAAGTTTTGAAACAAGTTTGTAAGTATTTTTTTGCAACTCCTTCAAATAGGCCGCCCTGATCTCATATTCTTAAATGAAATAAAATAATCTGAAATTTAATAATTAAAAGTCTACTTAATATGATATTTTTCATAGAGCTATCTGCCTTGGTTTGCATTGTAAATGGACTATCAGTCACTGGGTTTCAGCCCAGGACTATCAACATCTATGGCGGAACACCTCTTAGGATCTACGGGTCAGGTTTCGGCACGGATCAAAAATTAGTCCGTGTCGCCATTGGAGAGTTTTAATGCCATGTTTAATTCGCCCACTAAAACCAATTGCTCTGCAAAACAGGGGCCTTCCTTCCAACTTTTCCAAGTATGCAACCCAGAAAATTAACGGTCACTATGGATGGGAAGAGTAAAGTATCTCCTTCTTCTGTAAGCTTCTATAAACACTAGCTCCATCTGCATGGGAGCAGACTGGTATGGGATAGTTTTAGTGTATATTATACTGAGAATATCAACCTTAAATTATAAAAGTAATAGAAAAACCTAGATTGTTACTTAAACAATGCTTGGTATTGCAGTCTGGTTAGGGACCCTGGCATTTACACGATATCCTGCAATGTGGACGGCGTATACTGTAAAGTTAAGACTTACCTCTACCGAATACAATAGACATTTTAACAGAGACTTATTTTCTTTTCAAAAGTCACCAAGGTCTATGAATAACTAAACAAAATCATCCTCGAGGGAGATAAGTTCTCTGAAAGAAGGAATGATGTCATCGTTGATGGCCGGACTTGCTTAATAGCTTACAATAATCTCACCCATATCATTTGCTATTTGAAATGGGATTAAAATCCATCTCAATAATTTGATGTAGCAAAGAGGCAGGCTGGCTCCTATTTGTACAATATGCCATAGCTATCCAGCATCCATGAGTTATTGGATGAAATGGATTACTTCAACAAGGGACTAGGATCCCTTTCTAAGTAGTTTCAAATAGCAAAATAAGTGAGTCTTGGAGGTGGTATCTACAGAGGCTATTTAGCTCTGAGGCAGGCAGGAGTTTACACATTGGAAATGTAGTCGACTATCTCTGTCCTGAGAATCTGCAAACAAGTGAATGAAAGCAATCCATCCGACATGGACCTCCTTATTTTTTCGAATTAATTGAGCAGAGAGCTCTACAAAAATTTTGCTTACTTCGAAGTCTTCCCCGGCAAATAAGGTTACTACTACTTCTAATTAGCCTCAAGAATCTATTTTTATGACTGGTCTCACCAATTTTACTACTACCCCTACTTACACTTTTATTTTTCGCCTACAGTAACTCTGCAAACCAAAGGATTAGTTAGGGTCATTGCAGAACTGGAGTGGGAAACTGTACCTGACAAACTCATTTTTACCGTGAAAAACAATGAGACCTATAAACTAACGAGGAAATAGCCTGAGCCTTAATCCGATCCCCAAGCATAATAAGGCACAAATGTCCCAAAAAAACCAAGAATCTAAATAATTAAAATTACCAAAGATACAACGAGTAAGTATTTCACTGATGTTTTATACCGAAATGGGATTGGATTTTCAGTTGAGGTTATAAAAACTGTAGATTAATAAACAACCAGTTTTACTATTAACTTTTGGCAGCCTTTTTCTTTCAATGTACTCTTCTAGTTGTTCATGCTAATCAAAACCACAGTGCCTACATAAGAATAAGGCGTCTTCAAGGACGAAATTTAAGAAATTAGTCAATAAATTACTTTTATAAAGCAGGCAGCACTTCCTTAGGGAAATGTAACAATATCTGTTGATGGCACAGGACATCTTCTGTCTTTGGAGAACTTGCAATGCAACTCTCTTCCAAATTGTTTAAACATCCAAAGAAAATTCCTAATTTCAAAACGTTTTAGCAAAATTTCGCTTTTATTTTCACTCAGCTCAATAACTCAGTATGAATTCAACTTCGAGTAATCATTGGTCATGGGCTCATCCTTGGTACCAAAAAAAGTTATTTACCTGGGACTTTAGAATAACTTATTAAATGACCCCTTTGATCTGATGAACACCCTCACTCCAACCAACAAAAATTCCTTCCAAGTTAAATCAAACAACATCAACTCTTACATTACGGAGATCTACAGCCACAGTGGAAAAAGATTTTAAGTCCCGAACATCACAGGCTATCGATTAAGCTAATAAAATGTCTTGGAATTCGATATTCAAGTCACTAATGACTATCAGTAGCAGGATATTGAATTCAAAATTTGTAAATCAAAATTATGCCAATTAAAAATGTATGGCAATAACTTGATTCGCTGTCAAATCGATATCTCTGTGGAAATAAATTGCACAGGTAGAGAAGCAGGTCCTGAAATTCTATTCGACAAGTTGGGATATGGTATTCTTAAGACCAAGATATTTGGAATTACCAAGGTCGAAAACTAGGTCTCGTAGTTTGGAGGTTACATCGTAGTGAAAGGTTTCGGTTTTTCATAACAAAAGTAGTTCAAAATTTTTGTGTGCGAATCGGCAGTGGTTCCATAGAATGTTACCCCAGCTAGTTTCAGAGTATTTGCTCCAAAAAGAATCGAAAGCTGTACAGCAGGAAAATAGTTGAAAATCAGTTGGGCTGGAGAAACACGATACGGTAAAATTAAATATGCCAATGTGATGGAGATTTCTAAAGTTATTCCTGATTCAGCCTGCCCATACTAAAAAACTACTGTGAAGATAAAAGGACTACGCTTTGGTTCTAAACTGGAATAATTAAAAGTATCGCTTTAAAATAATTAAAATAAATACCTGATTCGAGTAAATAATATGACTGATACTTAATTAATCTGCACATTTGGCGGTGGACTACCAGGCAAGTACAGGTTGATCCTTAAAAAAGGTTTATAAACAGTCTAATACGACTTTTTATACTCAGTCATAACAAATTCATTAAGTCCGATTAAAGGTTCAATATACGGGGGCACTGAAATAACAATTCAAGGCCTCAATTTTCCGGACCGATAGTACACAGACCTGTACGTGATGATAGGAGATTCGATTAATAACTATTGCTAGATAATCGAAAGTTCTTAAGTAAAAGTCGTTTGTCGTACCTCGCCCAAACCTGCTGATGTAAATTAATCAATTCCACAAATAATATACGTAAACTAGCAAAAGACTACGGTAAGCTTCAGCTACTCTACTTAAGTCACTCCAAATGTAACTAAATTTAACTGCTTAGAACAGATTCCTTTGAAGTAAATTTCATTTTAGGTGCAATCAAATATTGAGAGCACAATTATCTTTAAGCATTTAAAGGAAAACCCCTTTTTGGAGACAGTGATTCCAACTTTTTCCAATCAGTCGATCGTCAAGGCTAAAATTCCTTATCTTTAAGCAGGAGAATACAATGTTTATTTGAAGAACTCAATGGGGTACTCACAACCATTCACTTATTATCAGCCTTTATTCTTTGAGCAAATCACGACTGCTCAATCAGGTTAACTCATTTTTTTCAAAGGCTATGGATTTGCACATAACGACCAAATCCGCAAGAACATTAAATTGATTGGCGCTGGATATATTTTGCCTGTTGTCTTTCATAACAAAAGCATGCTTGTGACTAAGCTGATTGAAGTTAACGGTCAGTTTCAATACATTTTAAATTAAATTATCTACTCAGTTAATCTGATTAGCAATACTTAAAATGCCAAGCTTATCAGTCAATTTAATTACCCAGACCCGATCAGGATTGTCAGCCAAGAAGGAGGTAATTAAAGGTTCAATTTTGCAGCGCTTGTTCAGCTTGATGAAAATGGCGACGAAATTTAAATGATCAGAAGCGCCAGTAATAGTCAATAGAATCAGCTAAAGTTTGAGGCTCCTATTGGAAAGTATAAAGTTTACTTAAATTGGCCAAACCAAATACAAATCATGACTGTCATAACCACAACTAGCATCGCAGGCAATCCACTTTAGTCATCCTTCAATGGCGGACCTAAATTTACCATCCAAGGCAAAGGCTTCTCCTAAGCTAACTCTTAGAACATAGTGAGCGTTTGCAAGAAGAGAGCCAAAGTAATATCCTCAACTCTGACTGAGCTGCAGGTCTAAGTACCACTCCTGGAGTCTTAATATCTAAATAATGAATTCAAATACCTTAAATACAAACCAATATCAGGAAAAATAATCAGTGATACTCCGTTTAGGGCGCCAATGGCTTTCGACAGCAACTCTGAGACATACTACTACCCTAATTCCCTTAAATGCTATTGGGGAATCGACTTCGGAATTGAATTTAAAGCAGCAATCAAATAAGTAAAAATTTACCCAAGTTTTGAGGCAGGTATTGAAAACCTGATTGGAATCGAATTGCACATCTCTTAAACTCAAGATGGTCCACCTATTTTTACTCATAGACTTGGGAATTAAGTGGTGAATGGACCCAACATCATCTCTTTGGAGCGATTAGCTCAAGGCAGATTCGCAATCTTAAAGGGAAACCGATCTAATTGCATATTCGCTGATATCTAAATAATCGGCACGCTGACCCACAAAAACTCACTGCAAACAGAAGTGGTCTGCGCAGTCGAGGTTTCTCCGTAAGGCTAGAAATTAACTCTTCCGACTCATGTAACATATAAGACTAGCATAACACCTATTGTCAAAAAAGCCAATTTGAACTATTTAAACAGTTTAGGCAATTAAAATCTATAACTCTTCGGGGTTTTTCCTAATGCAGACCTCGCCCAAATTAAAGTCATGGTTGACGGTAGGTAATGCATAGTTTCAAGCAGTACATAATCAAAAATAGTGTGTCTTACAGCCAGGCAATTCCCCGATCAAATCCCAGATGAAAGGAGTTTTTAAGTCTTCATTGGGCCAAACAAGGCAATAATCCTTATCGACATAATCTACGTTTACAGATGGAGCGATCCGTAGACCTGGGGTGGTGACTTTGCCCCTGTTGATGGCGATCTTATTTATCTTCCAAAAAAGCTGATTCTACTGATTGATTAGGATACTCCCAAAGTCTTGGCAATTTATTCCTAGTACAGTGGAATAATAGTAGAAGACAAAGATCTAACTATCAAGGCAGGTATCATAATTGTTACTGGAGGTTTCTTCAGAGCAGGATCATAAGCTGTTCCATTCCAAAATAAACTAACCTTGGAATTTTTTGGAAATAGTAATAAATAAATGCTTCCTTTTTATGGGAATAAAGGATTTATTTGCAATAATTGCCAACTCTCTGTCTGCGGAAAGAAAAAAATATCATGGACAACTTTGAAAAATTCAGCCTATAAAGACTAAGAGAAGATCATTCTTTCATAAAAAGTTGATTGGTAGGTGGGAGGATAAATCGTAATTGCATCCTCACAATTCAATTGGAATAATTTCTAAAGATTTAATATTCTAGAGATTCAATAAAATACTCTGAAACTTAACGCCAAATTGAAATATTTCCACTTCTCTGGAGAAGAATCTTATTAGCACTCCAGCAAGAATGTCACCACTGCTCGCATGCATTGTGAAATTGGATATCTTACTAGGAATATCGTTTTTAAGGGATAAAACGAGTCTTCTTTGGCTAACTCATATGGCATGCAAATTTATTTTTATGGCAGTGCGTATCGCGGACTCAAAGTCCAAATGCAAAACGCTTAGTTCTTCCACTGCGGTCAACCGTCTTTAAAAAAGCACTGCCTCTTCTTTGATAGGGTCGGGCAAATCCCAGAGTCTTATCTCAAAGGCCTATCAATCCACGATACCTTTTCAAGAGGTATCAACCTCTATGACGTCAGCTATCTGACAATTGAAAATAATGTCGGATGCTAAATTTCAGGACACAATATCTGCCTTGAGAGTGGAGCAGATGTAATGAATGTCATCTCAAGTAACTTGATGATTGGCAGCAAGAACAGCAATCTTGACCCTAATGTCAAATCTTATTATATTTCTCACAAAGCCAACAATATAACTGCGAATGTAGCTGCAGGCTCTCAAAATGAAGGTTTCTACTACTAAAGCCTCTCCTATTTAAGAGGTGAGGATTTAATCTGCAAGTCTCCAATAACCGAATTCGATGAGCAAAATAACATTGCACATAGCAGCCACATCGGTCTGCGCATCAATAAAATCTTCTCAAAAGACTGCGGTTCTACCGAAATCGATAATAAATTTATTTTTCAAAACTTCCTGATCTACAAGACGATCCATGCAGGCCTCTACATTAACTCGTAGACTTATATAATTGCCAATAATATCACGATAGTTGACACATACGAGTATGCAATTGTCGTGCTTTAGCATGATAGCCGAATATCCCAGATATTCACTGTCGGAAAATCCAGAGGCAATTCCGATGATAGTTACGGAAATCAAATTGTCATTCACTTCCCTAATTGGTTCCATTTTAGAGCTCAGGATATCTACAACTTCAACTGGGACAATGCCAGTTATTTCACATTTATCAATGACAACTATTGGCCTTCCAAGTTCTATCTTGATAAATTCCATTGGATCAACTGCACGAATATGAGGATCACTAATATGGTAGCCAACGGATTCGTAGACATGCTCTTCGATAAGTCAGGTGACGTTTGCAATCCCCTCTACTAAAAGAATATATCTGGCAAATGCACGATCACCTACCCATACATCCACATATACTCCCAGTCAGAATGCTTTAAGATAAAGGACACTTTGAATATGGCCTGTAATTTCAATCAGCAGTTTATTTTCTATTCGACATTCAACCCTAATTCCCTGTATTATACCAATCAATTTATCACCAAGCTTTAGGCATTTGACTCACCTAAGGTCCTGATATCACAGGCCAGTGTCTGGCAATAGATAGGAATAACTTCAGGGCACTATCACTTCACTTGCAGGCCAGGCAGCTACTACCAGACTCAATTCGGACACGATGATAATCAATTTAACTCATTGGTTGTGACTATCATGCCGGACTAGCTCTAAGACTAAAAAAGCTGCGTATTTCGACATAACATAATAAAAACTACTTAAATCAAGATAGATGTGAGAGTTATAGACCAGTGGAATCAGCTAATTACAGAGGATAATAAATAACCAAATCCATTGAATTGCACCTTCGGCGATTACTACTATAAGTTCCCTTTGTTCTATCTCTGTTTTAATGGCAAGGGCAGGAACGGCAATTATCTCACTATTTATGTAGATAGAATCTTTCCACCACCACCACCACCTCCACCCTCGCCTGGCTAAGGCTCAGGCTCAGGTCCAGGTTCAACTAATAACAATAATATTCCTATAACATGCCTTGGCTGGAGTAATTCGAAAGTCTGGAAAAATCAGATGGTCCCATAATAAGGAAGCTCAGCCATCATATAAAAGGATATGTGTGTAATCCTCGACATAGATACCAATATAGTAAGCTAGTTGATTATCTAAGGTCAACTCTGGGTCCCTGGCGACTCGGATCGAGTTTTGTCCGCTAACAACATCTTGATAAAGGAAAACGGGTTTTTCAATGCAGGGGATAGAGCAAAGCCTTTTCCAGAGCAATTCAAATTTACAATTGAAATGTACGGGGAAGCTAGCGCTTACATTACGCCCGTTAATTATCGCAAAAAGGTAATTTCAGTTGCAAAAGGAGGGAAATTAAATCTATTTGGTACATCGCCTAAAACAAGCTCAGTTCGTTTGACTAAAAAGGCCTTGAAGGGATAAACTCAACTTTTCATTTAAGTAAAGCCTGATGACTGGAAGAAAGGTGATCAAATTCTAATTACGACCTCATCAAAAGATATGAGAGAATCCTAAACTGCTTAAATATTATAGATATCCTAAAACGCGATTACAATAGTCTAGCCTCTGCAATAAGACCATTTCGGCGCCTTACAAGCTGACTACCAGAGTGGAGATCAGATTTTAGACTCTCGAAGCATCATCTCTAATCTTAGAAGAAATATAAGGGTGTTGAACGCAGACGAGAAGACAGGCTTCAACATATTTGTAAATTCTACGAATTTCGAAATGAACGGTGTTTAGATTTCTAGGGGCTCTCAAATTTTTGCTTATCTGGGTGCTGTCAACCTTCTCAACGTTAATTACAATCTAACCAACAACTATTTTAGCCATTCTGAAAACCTAGCTTTGAACATTTCTGGTGGCACTGGAACTGTTGATAATAATGTCTTCTTCAGAGTTACGAAGCATGCGATTATAGTCCATCAAGTCAAAAAGTTAAACATCAGTAATAATCTGATTGTAAGTCTCTTGTTCGATGAGCCAGGGTCCAAACTGCGAAGACTGATGAACGCTGCAATTTACATCGAAAAAGTAGACCAATTCAAAATCACTGGAAATTTCTTGGTAGGCGGATAAGGGGACGGTTTTGCAGTTACAGCAACAAAATGCTAAAACTAGTCGAGTGTCTTCCAAAGAAATACAGCAATGTCCTTCAAGATCGGATTTGTTTTCAATGGGGCTGGCACCTGTTCAATTATCCAAGGCGCTACTTCAATTGCGAATTAATTGGGCATTCAAACAAATCCTGCTGGTCAGCGTTTCATCATAAGAAATGTGATCGGTTCGGACAATGGCAAATTAATGAACAACAGATTTTCGCTTAGCGGGCTAAATCCTAAAGTCTAATTTACCAATGTTCACTTCTTAGCTTTCGCCAGGTAGGATGCAATAAGGTGTCCTTTATTAGCTATGAACTTGCTGCAAACATCAATGAACTCATAATCCTATAAGTGGAATACAAGCACAATTGACATGGGGATTCAGAAAGAAGGATCTCCTTTCTAAGCAAGCTTGAAAATTTCAGAGAGTGTATTCAGAGACTGGAGCGTTGAATAATTTTCAAAACGAAAGTGTGGCACTAATTTCGCAGTATTCACTGATCAAAACCAGGATTAAATGTTTCCACCAACAGTCTTTTCGAACAATATCAACATCCGCACTCAAAAATAAAAATTATTCAAATTCAATGAACCCAGGCCATAGGATGTCGGAAACTTAAAAGCCTGCGGAATTATTGAATGCTCAGGTTTAAGGAATACTCTAATTCAGGACATGGATGGCAGTCTAATTGGTAAAAGTATAACTGTGCTTCCAAATAATCCGAATTCAATAAAAATTAAGGGTTGCACGAGGGTTGAAGGGTGGAATGGTTATGAGTGCACGTAAAACAATTGGCTTGAACTAGTTTTCTAAAATACTGGCTAGGACGCAAGAAGCTCAACTGATTATCCAGTTAAATTAATAAAAGTCAGTTAAAATAATTAATCCTGGTAAAATCAAATAAATGCTCAAAAGGAGTGGTCTTGGAATGGGAGCCTACCTCAAAACAAAAGGCTGAATAGATTTTCAACAATAGTGCAGGCAGGAAAAATCAACGAATTACATTTTAACACCGGACTTCCTAACAAGTCCCGTTTCAAATTAATTCAATCTCGCATGAATTAAAGTAAATAACTTTACACTGTAGTAAAAACTTTTCTATTAAATAAAATGAGCGTGCAAGTTAATACTCCAAAAGGGATCATTAAGCCAATTGCTCTTGGCTAAGTAACTGATTAAATTTCATGCGGTAGAAATTATTTTGATCCTATCAGCCAAGGAATAACCTTCATCCTCACTCACTAAGAAAATTGCATTGTAAGCTTGAGTTTGGTTAAATCCGTAAAACTCAACATGCGTATCTAAGTCACACTGGAAGAATTCATCAAAACTGATGGACCCACGAAATTTATTACTAACATTGCTTTAGCCCTTGGTGTGTCTTCTGATCGCATCAAAATTGTAGGCCTTAAAAAAGGATCTGTTATCATGAACATTATGATCGACACTAAAGTGGTGACCAACTAGCCAACAGACGATCCCAACACCGTGGCAATTAATTAATAATAAAGTATTGGACCTGTCCAAAATAGTAACCAAACACAATAGGACAATCTGATTGAACTGCAAGTTTAAATCGCCAAAAAACTAAAGGACTCCAATTTCATTAATGCAATATCGGATTACCCAGTGCTAAGCATATAGTTTTAGAATGAGAAGATTATAGTCCCTACTGCGACTTAAAAGAACTATGTGCTGATTGGCTTGATAGCAGGGATAGGAGTGATAGTGGTGATAATTGTGATAATTTTGGTGATCCTGCTAATCCGGAGAAGGAGCAGAATCTAAACATAGAGCAAGAACATAAAGATAGAATGGCTTAAGAACCCCAATTTCAGTCTAACTCACCTCGAGAAGTGAATATTCATTTATGATTTATTGATATTGATATTATATATCCAAGATTATTATCCTATCAAGGAACGCGGCCCGATAATCTCAATTTTTATTGATCAAATTCACGATTTAAGTAGCGGCTTTTACCCCTGTGCTCCATGCTCCATGGGCCGTACCTATGTGTCCGTCATAGCAATGCTAGCCTGCCAGCCAAATTTTCTTCTCTATATTTTTTCTTAACTATTTACAATCTTGCGGAGATGAACCTACTTTGAAGTAGGTATATGAACCACATGAGAATTATTATTTGTCCCAACAAAATAACTACGAATACAAAAGTCTGCTTGTTTTTCCTTTGAAAGCGCTGTTAAGCAATTTCATTACATCCTCCTAAACCTACTATTTGGTTTTTAAAGAGAGCTACCTAGCAAATTTTCCTGTTACGAAACCAACAAGTATGAAGGTATCTTGACTTGATTGATCGATGAAAAAAATAAACTCTCCACGCTTTTTTGAAATTATTTTGAGATTACTTGTTTTTTTACCCCAAAAATCTTATTCGAATTGAAGCACAATTTTATTCATGAGCCCAAAGCCCAAAGCGTCTATCGCCTTCCGGTGGCGGATTGGAAGTTATGGCTTGAATAAGGCTGTATTTGTTTTCAAAATCCCCAACGGAATTGTTACGATTACATGATCAGCTTGAAGCTGCTTCCCTTTTTCTAACTTTACGACTACTCTCCCACCACTGTAATCAATTTCCTGCACTATCGTATTGTATTAAACCTTGACTTTTTAGGCGATAAATTAGATGAATCCAGCATATCCCCCTTTAAGAACCTAATCACCACCAGCCTCGTGTTCTTGGTTCTCCATCCAATAACCCGATAACTAATCTATGTCAGCGGCTTCATAGTTCTCCCGCATTGCAATTCCAAAATTAAAAGCTCTTTTGGCGAAGGGATCAAGACTTTCAGATAATTTGATAACAGCCTAGCCTGCCTACAAGACTGACTTGTCTTTCTTCTTTGACTTCGATTCTGCTTACTAAAATAATCTCTAAGCCAGCATAAGCCCTTCTTGAAGCTGTTAATGGTCGTAGTTTTAACCCTATTACTAATCCAGGATCAAACGTTTGTTTCGACGGAATTATTACTCAGGATATTTAAACTTCTAAACTGCAGTTCTCACAGGGTTGCATTTGTTGTAAGCATGGACCCAGTGTGCTCCCAGATCAACATATTTATCATCGTATTTTTTTCGAAAGATTCTTCCACCTGGACGATTCCTGCTTTCAAGTACAACATGATTGATTCCTTTTTATTGCAAAAAAAGTGCTGAGCCAAGTCCAGCTGCACCTGCTCCAATTATTATTACTTCAAGCTCACCTGGAGCTTTAAAAACTATCTAGGTTGGTTTAGGTCTAAGTTTTTTCCAAAGGCGGTTATTTGGATTGCGGCTTATGTAGTCAATTGCAGCCAAACCAAACTAGTCTTGGGCTTGGCAGGCTGCTTTATTTTAAATAAGAAAATCAAATATTAAAGCGTGTCCGTTGATTGCAGCATAATGCAGAGGAGTTCTTTTAAACTTACCCCTGCAGTTGATATTAGTTTTTTTCAAAAAATGTTTAACTGCCTCCAAATCACCAAGTTCAGCTGCGTCCCAAAGATTTTAAGCTAAGCGCTAAAAGTTTGGCTTCGAATTCTTTTTGATTTACGGAAAGTTATGTTAATGGCAATTATTCAAGGCCCAGTCGCTCCATTTCCAACCGTACTCATCCTTGTACTCCTCATCCACGCCAATTTATCTAGCAAATTTAAGTAATTAGATACTATTCAAGATTGCAGCAAGATGAGCGTAGGTTCGACCCCAGAGTAGTTGTTCAGTCGAAGCGGGTAATGCTTCGAATAACAGCAATTATGCAAGCACGTAAGGAGGCACTTAAGCTTTAAGCCTATAACAATTCTTTTACATCTAAATTAATAAACATTTGGGTTGTTTTCATGATAAATCTGCTTATTGTCTTCAAAGTGCAACTTCTTATTGCATTAAGATTCACTCTTTTGGTGATTATTGATTTTAAAGATATACTTACAGCTTTTAAAATTCAGCATTTAATGACTAAATCAAAATTTTATTTAGTATTACAGCCAATATATTACCAGAAATTTCAGATCTAATTTCGCCTTTCATCTTAAAAATTTATTAAGGAACATTTTTTACCATTACAAATATTTCAGAATAAGAATGAAATCTTTGAATGGCATGATAAGACGAACTAAATAATTGTTTTCTAATTTTTGCAGAGAAGGGGTTGGGGGTTGGGGTTGGGGTTGGGGAAGGGGACGCGTCTGAGCTCGAGGCACGGGCTCGGATCGGGTATGCGGTTGCCGGCTGGAGAAAGGAAGAAG
>QQSS02000014.1:39008-49861 GCA_003687565.2 Craspedacusta sowerbii | reverse complement strand
TTGCCCGAGGGGAAGTAGTAGTTGTGGTGGTAGTAGTAGTAGTAGTAGTAGTAGTAGTAGTAGTAGTAGTAGTTAAATAAAAAAGTGAACTTTAGCTCATATATATAAATAGCTAGCTATACCGAGATCAAATCTGGCCTTCATGAAAAACGCAGCCCTAAGTTACCACGATAGACCGAGAAGGCTTTTTTTGGGCATGTCGAAACGTAAAGAAATATTAATACAAGAACGTTTGCATTTGTTTCAATAACATGTAAACCTTCAGATACCTTTGGATGGTGCTCGCAAACATTGCATAAACCTTTAGATATGTCCCCGTTGTTTATATTTAACTTGAATAGGTTTTTGTTTGAACCTGAAAGTATTTGTTCTGGCAGGGAAGTCCTGTTAAATTAATTTATTTCCAAATTAAATTAATTTTGTGTTAAATTATATTCAAGATTTCGAAAAATTTCTGTTACTTCAATAAATACGTTATCATCTCGAAATAATCTATTTTGAGAAAAGAATCCCTTTTTCGTTTCAAAAGAGACATCTCACTTCTCTCTTGATTAATTCGAGAAATCGTGAGACGAGAAGGACATCCGTCCCGTTTCAAATGAGTCGATAGATTCCACGAAATATCTTTAAATTTCTCGTTCCTACGAGAATGACCTTCGCGACGCAGACCCTTACAAGAAATCACGCAAGGAGCATGTTAACACGAAGCGTTAAATTTTTCAAGAGCGTGAGTGGCAGAGAGCAGAGATCAAATTAAGTGAGCCTGTGCCATTTTCTTACTTTTGGGGGGATTAGGTGTAAAAAATAACCCAATAGATCAAAAGTTGCTTTTCTAGGGGAGTAACGCCGTTCATAACTCACTTCGTGGGAGAAGTAACTAGTACCTGTAACTAATATCTCTTTGAAAGATCTGTGTCTCCTAAACCGTGGTTGCATCCTGTTGGTGGATGGTATCTGCTTGGCTTATATTTTATGTGGCGAGTACGTGGGAGTCCACATAAACTTTTAATCCAGTTGTTCTGTTTATCACATGTTGAAGAAAAGCGCTTTTAGTGTTAATTAACTGTGGCTGATCGTTCATGTCAACCAGTTCTCCGTTGCTCTGCCATGCGACTCGCGCTTTGCTACATGGAGCTGACTTGGCGAATTCCTATTTTATTTCAATTGTCATGCTGGGTGGACGTTTAAACAAATACGAGTGGAGTCAGGAAAACTTTATGGATATCCGGCTTCCATCGGCAATGAGATCGTATTTGGCGTTTCAAGTTTGGGGATCTTAGCCAAGTGAACTAAGCCAAGATAATATAAAGACTTAGTCTGCTCGGCGTAGCCACGGAAGATGCTACTCGTAAACAATTCGATCCATGCTTAAGTTGCTTATGCACGCGATTGAAACGTTCCCAAGCTTGTTTAATTTTCAAGGCTACTTAAAATGCTCTGCATTTGGGATAGTCAAAAGAGGATGTACGTGAAGATCACCGGGTACTTAATCATTTGCGAAACCAGGTAGGCATTTGTAGAAGTAAGTTCACAGTTTGGCTATCTAAATCTGTTCTTTCCAAATTGAATTTCCCATCTAAGAATAATGCCAAAAGTTTTGGAGAAGTAGAATTCAAGGTAGCAATATGGTCCTGAAAATACCCATAACTTATAGCTGGTGAGAGCTCTCCCTTTTTTCGTTCAAGCAAATCTTATGTAACGATGCCCACGCATGTGTGAAGTTTTCAATTTTCAGCCATGGTATGTTGGCTGGGCTCAAACTTTTGAATTAACCGGCCCTGCGTAGTTCATAGAAAGTTGAATGCTCAGGGCTCTTAGACGTTTTTGGAGGAAAGCCTATTGGTACGGCATTGCTTTTACTGACGGTCTTCATTAGCGAAGCGTGCATGGCAGAGGAAACGACTTTTTTTTCGTAGCATTAGCTAAAAATCACTACCTTCCGATATTCCTTCTTCATGACAAACATTCGAAACAAGATATATGAAGTGCATTATTACAATCCCAGATTCCACAACAATGACGCGCTTGCAATATGCTCATAACGTTTCGTTACTACAACCTATCAGGAGTTGTAAAACACATTGATGTCGATCGCTACAAATTGGTTCACACCACATTCGTTTCCCTGGTCCCCATGATCAAGACTTTAAGCCCGAGCTTATTTAGGTTCTCTGGAGGAGAACTTTAATAAATGCTTGCATTGTGCAGACCCTTTCCAAGTGAAGCCACAACTGGTGTCGAACACATCCGCCCTTTAAACTTCAGTATCTCGCCTTACGTAGTGTATTAGTGTTAAGTCGACATGGCGACCTAACTTACGTACAATATATATATGTATATATATATATATATATATATATATATATATATATATATATATATATATATATATATATATATATATATATATATTCATTCGGCAAGATATAACCACGAAAATTTCTCGTCACCTTCTTCTGCGTCAGGTCTTAAATGTCGTTTTAACAAAGACGTCACCCACTAAAATGCAACAAACAGGCAGCTTTTTTACAGTTAGCAAAACAAAGGCTTTGCGGTCAACGTATGCAACAGTATATAGGGTCTTCAAACACACAAGGAAGCCAATTGTTCAGATGTCGTTGGACAGGATGAATCTCAGTGCTAGGTGGTTCCTGTGTAGCGACAGGGGTCATGCAGGCCTTCCAAAACGTAAATCGCAAGCTCAGAGCATTGGTTGGTTCGAGCCGTGTTGAGGTGTGTCGTATCTTGTGATTGGCATGTGAGTGCATTTGGCGTTTTCAGCATGGAAAACCTTAGTTATAAAAATTGCGCAATGCGGGTAAGCTCTTGGTACTAGACGTCATGTGTTTGATGAGTCGAGACTATCTCTTCCTTGAGATATTGGCACAGCGATCACTAGTTCAGCCTACTAGTGATTGCTGAAACAACTTGATTTTCTCGAAGCGTCCCATCCATTGAAATAAGGGCGTTGCCCAAGCAAATTCTTCCGGCACTGCATGAAGGGACTGTCACTCTGAGTTTCAACCGTCTATTGGTCATGTTTCCACCTCCGCACTTTCTTGTGAACGCCATCATCGGCAAGAACTCACAGCGACGAATGAGTTAGTAAGAGAGTCACCCAGAGATGCTTTGTGAATTGGTGACTAATTGCCATGGCGATGGAGTTCCAGCATCAAAACTTCTTATCCGCTGCGTCGCCATCTTTTTACTTTCTTGGATCACAGGCATTTGCTATTTCTGTTAGGATCTCGTGAAATGATAGCCATCGCCGCATCTGCCGAGCTGGGTTTCATTTGTGTCAAAACAATAGAGTCCTCTTCTCCACCTTCAGCCTGCACAACCTGCAGGCTTGTGTCGCGCTTGCGAATCAATTCTACCACTCTTCGCCTCGATTAGTTCACATCTTGACTTGATACAGCTGGGATGCCTTTTTCATATGTTTACCATGAACTGCGAGCATGCACAACAGTTTAAAAGCAAGACCAAGGGAAAAGATAATCATCTACGAAAATCCGTTTAAAACCTTATACAACACACGGTCCATTATTGAAACTTCTACAAACAAATCCAATGAAACCTCTTCAACCACCCAACATCCAGACGCTCACCAACAAACTGACAAGGCTTAACAAGTGAATTCGCAAGCTAAGCAAGTTTATGCGCTGTAAACAGACATTAACCACCCCTGAACCTGATTCTTCGTGTTATAACAGGTGCCTTAGTAATGACCACGCCATTTCTTTCAAGGAAAAAACATTAGGTTGAAGTCTCGACTAATAAAAGAAGATCCCAAATTAATTAAGATTTGAGTTGTTAAAGAACTTTTGCTACTTTGCATCGAAAACATGCATGTAAGACGCATATATACAAACCACTTTCAGCACCGGTGAGCAATGCATATTTACGTACAGTTACGGCTCAGAAAAACGCCGACAACTTCAAAAGGCCTCCACACACACTGACAATTTAAAGAACGCGTTCACGTTTATGAGCAATTCCAAAGCACAAATACTACTAAAAATTCTCAAACGATCCGTGGCTACAATTTCCAAACTCAAACCAGAAACCAAGCTCAAGGCATTAAATTATGTACAACGCTGTTATGCTCAAGAAATATCGCGAGCCAAAGATTGTGTGTAAAGATCGTGAGTCACATATTGCGTGTAAAAATAGTATCTCACTTAGCCTCCTTGCAGATGAGCGGCTCTGTAGCGTTCAATGCACATATTTGCTTGAAAGTAACAAACACGACAAAACTCAACAACTGTTTGCGGATTATGAATTATCTAAGTAATTGCAGACTAGCAGATGGCAAGTAAAACGTCTTAACCACCAGATCCGGACCAGATATATAACTGCGGCTCAAACGAATTAACGGTGTTAATTAAATTCGGGGTATTTGCTCGTGGACATGACCCCGATCGACTCAATCATTTAATGAATTTGAAGAGTTTCTATTCCTGCATATACAGTACCGAATAAAAAATTCGTGGAGAAGAAAATTATGCGTTTTACATCAAGGGCATTTCGAAGTACTGCAGGCGATGTTTGACGGAGGTAAAACACCGACGATGGCTTGATAAACCGATTACAGGCGCGGAAATTAGCTATGCATCAAGGGCGAAAAATCTTCATTGGAGCTCCTACAAAGCTCCAAACACTTTATCGGGCGAGCGAAACCGTTTAGAAGATCCACCTGCCTCCTCGTATAAGTGATCCAAAGTCGTAGAAACTTGCAATTCCATCTCGAATGGACATGATTGGTCGAGATGGTCATACCTACAAACATAAGAAATTGGAAAACGATGAACTGCAATCTAGCGTACATACTGTGCATTTACTTGCTTCAGCTGAAAATTTATTTCAAATAAAGCACATACCTGCAACAGCCGTCATCAACGACACGAGAAAACAACGCGTCAGTCGAAAAATATAATCCAGTCGAATCCAAGTCCAGGCGTCATGTAACGACTGCTGGCGATGCGCGTTCCAAACCGGGAAGAAGTCGCACATTAAGGAGATCGTAACTCGCATTCATCTGCTCAATAATTTCTTTAAGCTGAGAAACCTATTTCAGGGTAAATTCAATGAAACGTTTTTTTTAAATTGGCAGCAATTCCTTGAGCCTTTCATCTTACCAATCGCAGTTGTTGAAATACTCTCTCATACTTGACTATCCATCCAGCTTTATCACCAACCTATTATTTAATAACGGCTGCTGAACGACAGATGAATTCAACGAAACAAGGAGACAAAAGGATCCAAGCATCTTCAATGCTCATGCTTCTCTAGCAATTTCTCAAGCCTAACTTAAAGTCTTTAACATTATGCTCGCTAGAGGCTGCAGTTAATCCAAGTGAAATTTTTCCTGCGGTGAAAGTAGCCAACGCAAATTAAGACGAATCCACTAGCAAGTCGTACATACACAAGAAATCATTACCTTGGTACCAAAAATTAGGCTTCTCAGGATATAACTCAGTTGCACACATATAGCGGAGGTGCAAACCGAAAGCCAGCAAAAAGTAATGGAGGCTAATCCTTAGTTGCACAACTTCTTAAACTCTACTTGCCCATACTCCTTTGCCAACAGAAATACATAAGAAAAAAAAGTGGGAAATGTTCAAGCAAGACTGAATACATCTTACCAAAGTTTATGATGAGGTTTCTTACGATGCCAGCAGCAGAAATCCTTAAAAGAAATTTATGTCAGTGTATTATAGGGTCCAAAAAGGCTAAAAATGCTTGCTAGGAAACCAAAACACGAAAGGCGCAAGCTCGGCAACGTTCACTGAATTCATTAAAACACGTCAAGAATTCAAATCAATCAAAATACTGCAAAAGACAGCATCGCTGTTGTGGCAGACAAGCTGAAGTTCATCTTTTCAGGGGATGTCAGGGGATTGGGCGCCCATTTTTTGGTCGCTAAAGCTCCTCCTTAACAAAGTTTTGCCATGCCTTAAGCACCGAAGAATTTTTTCCGCCACGCACCTTGATAAGCAAATGCGCAACAGGAAGAAATGATAAAACATCTTACTTCTGGACACGTTGCTTTGCCATGCAAGATGCAGTTTAAAGTTTTGCATTGCAAGAAAATTACAAAGAAAAATATACCAGGAACAACTTCTCTCCAAAGCCATAACGGCGCTCATTCCGAAGTACACAACGCAGATTTTCTTTTAACAATGAACCATCGCACTAAAACTTGAAAAATTAATTTTCCTTACATACCTGCAAAAGCCATCATCACCGAAATGAATACAGTTTGCTTCGACGGTGATAATTCATCAAGTCGAAAAATCCAATCCATTCCGAATCTACTCCAAAAAGCTCGTGACCGCTCGCGAGCGGCGTTCCATTGCGGGAAGATGTCGAAAATTGAAGGGATAGCAGGCCTCAATCGTAACTCAATGATGTCTTTAAACGGAGCAACCGAGGTTTGGGTGAAGCTATAGTTCTCAATCAAATTTAGCTTCGCAAGGCAGTTTTTCATTGGTATGACTTCCTCAAGGTGGTCAACTCTCCAATCACAGTTGTTGAACGACAGCTGCAATCCTTTAACGTCTTTCCTAACTGAATATTCAGCTAATTCCTTTAAAATGCCCGTGGTGAAACCAACGTTGAACGACAGATCCACCTTACGAAAACGCAACAAAGCAGGAAGCAAGCTTCTTAAATGGCCATCGCCCAGTGCGCTATATCTCAAACCCAATTCAAAGTCTTTAACTTTAAGCTCGTTCAATGCTGAAGCTAATCGTTTCAAACCAGCCGAAGTAAACTTGTTCCTGCAGCAAGACGGAACTGCTATCCAAAGCAAGCGATCCAGGTTGTTAGAAACGTCTAATTCGGTCAAGTTCCCCACGCAGCGGACCAACTCACCCAGGTGAGTATCACTCAGCGAACAACCAACTAGACTCAATCTAAACTTTCCACGACGCCTCCGACAAACTGCATCTGCAAGCTCCCGAACAACGTCGGTAGTCAGCGCTGCATGCCCGATTGCAAGACTTTCGAGTCGGTCGACGAGCGGCAACAATGCTCTGAGGTGCAAGTCAGTCAGGCTCCTTGCAGTAAAGTCAGTGAGTAAGACGAGCGCTTTTATTCGCAGAAAAGTGCCTTGCTGGGTATAAGCTTGCAAACCTAAAATTACGAAATGTGAAGGCAGTGAGGAAACATTTGCTAAACAGCAAGTTTCCAAATAGGGAATCATTCCTATGATTGCAAGGACACCTTCCGGTGACAAGTAGAAATTCGACGAAAACCGAATCGCCAATCCAGCTAATCGCTTGCTAGACTTCGCCTGAGCAATTCCTTTATGCAACTCTTCTAAAACCATTGACCACTCTTTCATTTCTTGCTCACTTCTACAATAACCTGCAAATACAATTGTTGAAACTTGGAAGGTCGGGTAGGCGTAATTAGCGTTAAATTAACTAATCCGCCATTCATTAACAAAATTTGGCAGCCTTTCGCTAGCTCTCAAAACAGCTCCGACACACAAAATAAGCATGCGAAAGCCGAATGTCCACACAAAATAAGGTAGGCAGACACCGAATGTCGACACAAGATATCGTAGGCAATCACCGAAATCCAAGAAAAATGAGCAAGAACGAACAAGCATGAACCCGAACGAACAATGGAAAAATAATTGAATAAGTCTTACCCAAGTCTATGTAAAGATTTCGCACGATGCCTATGGTAGCAAACCTCCGAAGGAAGTAACACACCAATTCTAAATGCCTTGAGGATGCAAAATTCGTGCAAGGGAGCCAAGGTATACATGGACTAAGGTCCACGATGTTACTGAACTCCCTGAAACACCTCAAGAATTGAAACCAATCAAAATTTTGCTGCAGTGGTAACTTCGTTGCAGCGACAGACAAGCTGCAGTACATACGCTTTAGGAGATCATCGGCGTTCCTGTCTACTTTTGATTGCTGCACCATCTTTGTAACAAACTTTTGTACTAATTTAGGCGACGAAGAATTCCTGTGTTGAGCACCTTTGAACGCACAAAGGATAGGAAGGCATGGATTCAAAAACGCATTTGATAAAACATCTGAGGTCCCGATACGATCTTCTAATATGTAGACTGCAGCTAGCAGCTCGTGCAGGGTCTTATGCTTGAACTGATATCGCCAGCCGTCAGAAGATTTAGTGGCAATCAGTAAACCACTTCTGTCTGAAGCATAAGGAAGTAGCACGGAATCTTCTAACAAAAATATCAGTTCATTTTTACTCAGGTGATCGTAAGCAACCTTGCTTAATATTCTCAAAAACTCTACAAGCTCAGGCCTCTCCAGTAGTTCAAAAAATTCCAACTGACTCAAGTCATCGTCCTTAACAGGTAACCTTGCATGGTCCACCAAAAAGTTAAGCAGCATGTGGATCAGCAATTCAGTCTCTGTTTCAGGACAACTTTCTTCCTTCGATTTCGAGTAAACTGAACAGAAAACCCAGAGATATAACGGGATGCTAACTAGACTCATTAGACTCGCAGACGAATTTAGGAGCGACATCAACTTCGTTTGCGTATACTGAATACCTTCAGAAAACTTAATGACGTATTCTTCAATTTTCTCCCGCGAGTAGCCAGCCACCTCGATGACACGCGTGCGCATTTTTCGTGTGTGCCATGCCTTCTCCAACTTCATGCAAGCTGCGTGGCGGCCCAGGAATAAAATAGAGCACTCTTTGTTTTTAATAACGGCATCAACAAGAGAACCAAGACCCTTGCCAAGTGGCGTCGGCATCTCCCACTTTATAAGAGACACTTTCGCAACTAATTCATCCTGAACAACTAATTCATCCAAGCCGTCGAGGATAAAAAGAATACGCTTCTCGCATAAGAGCAGGTCTTCTAAACGCACATTGCATTTATGGAAGGCTGGATTGGTTCGAAGCAAATCATCAGCTATGTTCTGTGAATCGGAAGATATATCAAGAGCCTTTAATTCACGGGCCTGAACCAGGATGACGAAATCATTGTCCTGCAATATCTCACCCTTACACCATAAGTGGTAGAGCGTGATTGAAAGAGTAGACTTTCCACCACCTCCAACAGCACGCACAAACGTCACTTGCGTTTCAGTACTAATAATATCCTGATACGCAACGATGCGTTGGCTTTTAAATTCAGACATCTGAATGATTTCATGCTCAGATTTTCCTTCAACTCGAGAGACATCTTCCTCGGGGTTTTCCAAAAGTACGGGATCGACTCGAACTTCCAGATCGGCATTTCGTCGGCGTCTACCACCAGGATTTAGCCCTTGCCTTTCCACCCACTCCAAGCCATTCCTTTGCATTCTTTGCTTTACCGCACACCATTCTAAAGAGTCAACAGAACAAATGGAACCGTGGTTGTTGCTCAAGGGTCACTTCATCACAAATCGTCAAGGAAATTGAAAGGACAAAAAAACGAAAACAAATGACACCCAGCTTAGAATATTGAGGCCATAATGAGCGAAGACGCTGAACAGAAAACTGCGTTTTTTCTTTCAGTACGGAAAAAATCTTTTCTTAGCTTTTCTTCATATTGCTTACATAGTCGATGCATGGGCTTGAATGTGTTATCACAGTCTGAATGCGACAAGAGTCAAAAAAGCAGATCCTTAAATCTATTACAGATTTATCTTTACTTTTTCACATATTCGCCAACGACACTCATGCTTGGGTCAAACGTCGCACTACTGCCGCGTCGAATTAAATCATTTCAGTTCGACGCGGCAGAAGTGCGATGTTCGAAGAAGCTCAGCGCGACAGGTTAATTATCACTGTGCAACACAATTTCTGTAACAAATAAGATCTTAGGAGATTTTATGTATATTAATGCTGCTGACTTCAAATATGTAGTCAGAATATTTCTAGCACGTCAGGATTTTGAGTTGTTACATACAATTTTTGCAATGCATCAATTTTAGCCATGCCACAAGTCAACATGTTGCCATTTGTCAGGAGTTCCTTTTGTAGCTGTAGTTGTAGTTTCCCACCTTAGATGGATCTGAATTTTTCTCGATGCACATTTTGCTCGATAATAATATCAGAATCTGATAACGCCTTTGGCTGAAGATGTCCGCCTGTGTACAGTAGCTGATTTTAGCAGCAGTTGGCTGCATAGGGAGGCAGTTTGATATTTAATAAGCTTTCAGTAAGTGCTTTGTAAGTGAAGTGAGAGAAAGTCAATAGTTTAAAAATGACTCTGACTGCAATTTTTTTACACTTGTTTAGCTAAAGTAATAAGTAGAATTCGTTTGAAAAGATGGCTGAGAGATGCAGATGTGTTAACCATCCTGACAGGTTTGTTATGTTTGTGGATTATTTACTGCGAAATCACAGAAAAAGAATATCACCCCTTTGGTCAGGTTTACTTATAATGCTTACTTCGGTATGAAGCTTGGAGACCCAGACAAGAAATGGGCACCACACATCATTTGTGTGTCACGCTACTTGAATTTGACGCAGTGGCTTAAGGGCAAAAGAAGTTTGTCATTTGCAATTCCTATGGTTTGGAGAGAGCAAAAGACCATGGCACAGATTGCTACTTTTGCATGACAAAGCCAGCAGGATTTTCTGGTAAGAACAAGGAGAAGATTAAATATCCTAATGTACCTTCTGCGATTAGGCCTGTATCTCACAACGACACCTTACCATTTCCTGTGCCTCAACATTGCCATTGTCGAAAGTGATGAATCAGCGTCTCTTCCTTCCTCTAATGAAAGTGATGACAGCTTTCAAGCATCTGAAGACTGTAAACCTCATCTCATCGATCAAACTGAACTCAATGATTTAGTACGAGATCTGAATTTACCGAAGGATAAAGCAGAGCTACTTGCGTCTCGTCTTCAACAGTGGAA
>QQSS02000013.1:21582-36418 GCA_003687565.2 Craspedacusta sowerbii | reverse complement strand
TCATCGAGTAGCGATTAGCAGGTTTACTGCGAGGCTGTTGAAATTCGTGCAATCATTATTCACTTGTAGCGGGAGGAAAACATATAGCCACTACAGATCCTCCTTGCCAAATTTGTAATCGTAATTGTACTAAATGTATGGTTTGTAACTTCGTGCACAAAATCATGATGGGGGTCCTCAAATCCTATCAGCTTTGCTATTGAGGATTCCTATCTACAAGCGAAATAAATCTTGAATCTTGAATTTTTAATCTTGAATCTTGAACCTTGGTAGCCCTTTACGCACAGCCTTCGCCTACCGGCCGATTGTAATCTCCGCCAACTCCTGTCGCATCCGAACAAGTGCTGCCATGGTTACCCTAAACTTGAAGTAACAAGTCTTGTTCATTTTTTTTTTTATTTGCACCTTCTGATATTGATTTTCTATCCTAAAAGCAAAATTTCTATTTCTTGAATATTTATTCTATTGTGGTCATATTTTTGTTGAATCAGAAGACATTTTCAGATCGTGTGGCTCTGGAAATTCTCTGGCGTTCGCCTCAAATTCTGCAGTTCAGTCACGTGACAGATGCCGTGAGTGTCAGGGCGTCTTTCCTCCGTTGAAGCGAAAATGGCGGCGTGAATGACGAGGTTACGTTTTTAATCAGTGGTTGAAAGTTATAATAACACAAAGGAATATTACTCTTCGTATTTGAGAGAAGAATTCAGCTTTTAGCTTATAGTTAATAGTGACCTTGCTGCAGTTAACGGTTGGAGTCAAGGAAATGGCGTCTAAAGATGACGAGTATGACTACTTGTTTAAAGGTGATAATAGATGGAGTTTAATTCTATGATGAGTCTTTTCTTCTTTTACGAAGAGTTTTTACGTAATTTGATTTTAACTTACTCTGCGCAGTTGAATGTTCAATATCTAATTTTTGATTGGCTGGCTGGCATTGAGTTGGTCGTTGTAATGTCCCATCCTGCACACCACCTGATGATAATCTAGAAATGACACGATTGGATTCAGTCCTATAGGAAGGAAGCATTATGTTGCAATCTTTATAACTAAGTTTAAATCATGGCAGCTGTCATGATTCGTAGTTTCTGCTTTCTTTGCTCTTTCAAAATCAGTCCCAATCAGTTATTTGCAGGACAGCTACTGCTACATGTTCAAGAAAGGTTCCACTTTGCAATAGCTCCCCAAGTCTGACGTTTCCATGTGCATTGGAGGCGTTCTGGAATTCCTACATACGGATAATAATATTTCCATATTTTTGCATGTTACATCATATAAAGTTTCAGACGTGTAAAATAGAAGGTTAACATTATTTATATTTAGGCTTGAGACTGAAAGATTTCTATCAGACTTTTATTTATTTATGAATGTATATGTATGCTTTTAACATATAGATTTTGAACTGTTATCAGTTTTTAGTCGTTGTAATTTTTGAATCTTCTGTGTGCATGACCCTTGTCTAGACCAAGGACTTATGTTGTTTTTGTGCCCAAGAATAGAATTGTAATTGTGCTATCCTTTCCTGGGAACTTGACAAAACTTATGAGTCTTCTTGCTAAATGTGGATGTGATAACCTAACCAAGCATTTGAAATTGTTCTAAGTTAGTATGCGTTATCTGGGAGTATGTGTTGTCAGATTTTAGATGAAGTTTCTATGGTTGGGCTAAAAGCTTACTTGGTTCATTTTATTTAGTTGTTCTTATCGGTGATTCTGGTGTCGGCAAGTCAAACCTGCTATCCCGCTTCACTAGAAATGAGTTTAATCTAGAGTCTAAATCAACAATTGGGGTAGAGTTTGCTACAAGAAGCATACAAGTTGGTGGTAAAATTATCAAGGCACAGATATGGGATACTGGTAAGGTTGTGATCACTTTCTTTGCTAAGCAAACCTTTTGGACGTCATTTATGTTTAGGTTGTTAGCCTAACTCTAAGCTGTCAAAAAAATGTCGTAAGGGATAGTTTGAACCAATGTTCTTGAGAAAATATAGGCTGTTGCTTGCTGCTGATTGCTTGTTATTTATCTTCCAAGGACGATGTGATAGTTAGAATGACAGTGATGTTTGTATTTTACCTGATTTTGTCAACATTCTGTTTTCTTAATATTTTAGAGAAGGTGAATATAATTCTTGTATTTCTGAATCAGTTCACAGCAGGAACCTTTATTTGAGCTATAATTTAACCTTATCACATCCTAGATGATAATAGTTTTGTTATTTTGAATATCAATGCAACAAATCGCCTAATGATAATAGTCAGCTAATGTCTTTTCATATCTAGGTTATATTACTATACTAGGGTCTGGGTAGGAAGTACTATTATCATTATCAGTTTTTCTTTATTGATATTGTTAAACAATGGTTTTGGTTTCTAATCTTCACAGATCTACAAACACACTAATTGGCTGTATTCATTGTTGATGATATTTATATCTTATGTGAGGTCACTTGTTTATGAATTGCTGGTCTCCTTTAGCTGGTCAAGAAAGATACAGAGCCATCACTAGTGCGTAAGTAATTTATGTTAATTGCTTTGGATTACAGGGCAATCCTGCAATGCACATGGATGTTTTCTTCCCAATTTATTAATATTTAATTTAGATTGCCATAGGCTACTAATATTTATTTTGTTACTTATATCTTCTTAAATCAAGTTTCGCTTGTTTGGAACGGGTGTGTTGCATTAAGCAAAGGTTTTCAGGAAGGATAGAGATAAGGTGGGTTTCTTATTCTGTAGTAGCTGACTGAGTTAACATGTGTTGATGTAAATTCCTTTTTTTTTTTGGTTGTTTGAGTCTGTCCTGGATAATGGTAGTAGAGCAACTGGCAGTTAAAAGGTTTCCTAGTTTTCAGTGTTCTTTCTGCACATATATTTTTGTTTTAGATACTACAGAGGGGCAGTTGGGGCTTTATTAGTGTATGACATAGCGAAGCATATAACATATGAAAATGTAGAGAGGTGGCTAAAAGAGCTTCGAGATCATGCTGATGCCAACATTGTTATTATGTTGGTGGGAAACAAGTCAGATTTAAGGCACCTGCGAGCAGTTCCAACTGAGGAAGCCAAAGCTTTTGCTGGTTAGTATTTGTAACTTAAGTTTTTATAGTTATTGTTTTCTTACTAAATTTCCATGCTGTATGAATGTGATATTTGTAATATATGATTATTATTCTTGCACATTATGGTAGATTCCTCTTAAAGCCCACAACATGGTCAGCCATATTTGCTAAGAACGGAGAATAATACTTTCCATAGGTAGGGGAAAATGCCGAAGATAAGTTGGGACTTTTTACTACCTGTTTGGAAAACCTGCTATATTCCAATCATTCTGGCTATCGGCAATTGAGCAAAACGTCCTGCATCCACTTGTTGCAAATGGGGTCAAGGCCATATACTTTAGCACGTTATGTTAATCATAGCATCACAAGATTAAATTCTTGGCCTTTGGCGGAGTCCTGCAAACTCGTAATCTGCTTCTGCGAACTTATCTTGCTGAGATGGTGACGCCGTCTGTTAGAATTTCGTTGCGGGTCATGGCAGTTATTAATATGCTCTGGCGCTCCACTGTTTATTTCCTAATTAAATTTTCTTCTAAATTCCGCGTGCTTGCTGAATTCAACAAAATACTTTTCTTTAATTTAGAAAAGCATGGATTGTCTTTCATTGAAACATCGGCACTTGATTCTACCAATGTCGAGGTAGCTTTCAGGAATATTCTAGAAGGTATGAAGACAAAGTATTTCAACTTCACCTGCTCCATCAGTCCAACTCTGCTTCAATTTGTGCGAATTTAGGCATAATGGCAAATATAACGATAGTGCTATTTTAAAGAATGAGGCTCAAGCGCGTAGCACCACGCACGCGTAAGCATTCACGTGCAAAGCGCACGTGCATAAAGCGCATATACCTTGTCATAAGTGCGGTTAACTTAACGGATAAATCATCCAAATCTGCGAGGCTTAAGCTAAGAAAAAATTTTACTAATCGTAATCTGAGTGAAGAGCCGGCCGATGCGTTATGAGCAGACGCAGTTTTGAACTTGAACTAGTGCGGCTAGCAAGCGTTAGTTTGTTCCTGCCCTTCTGCAGCGTAGCATTAACCGACCTTAGATGAAAGCATTGTCCTCGAATCATAAGGTTTCACTTGTTTACGTAAGCCTTGCGAAGAGGCTTGACCATCCAAAATGTTCTCACTTAACATTAAGATTTAGGGAAGTGTTCTGGCGACTATATACGCCTCTATTCACGCGTTATATTTGTGGCTTTGTCGTAGAAATCTACCATATCGTTTCGCAAAAGCAGATCAGAGACGCAAGCAATCCGCATAGCAACCAACCTAGCGACAATGTTCAGACAATTCACGTCGCTCCAACGTCGGACCAAGATCAACGGAAAAAGATCAATTGTTGTCAATAGCAACTCGCTGACTGTGCTTGTGACAGTAAGTTACCCCGTGTGGACAGATTCTCTCGGGAAGTAGGTTGTTGAAATGTGTATATGAGTGGTACAGGCTTTTTCTTGGGTGTGACACGTGTATTTAGTTGTGCTTGTTAGCCGCCGTCAGCTAGCCCGGCAGTAACGCCATGGTTAAACGAGTTGGAGATTTTTCATGTTCTAATGCGTAAAAGTAATTTGTTGTCTTGATTGGTGGCGGGACCTAATCTTTGTTTATCTGTTTGTCCTACGAAAAGACGAAACATATCAAAAGAAGAATCAATATTTTGATGTGGTACGATATGGAGATTAATTGCACGTCAGAGTTTTCGTATTCGTTCGTAGCATGTTTTTGCATCATCGCGATCGTATACTGTACTGTTAAAGAAGGCTCTTCTTTCTAGAAGGCAAGCGTTTATTTGAAGATGGTGTCCCTCTTGGAAACTGATTAATGTTTTCCGTCCCTAGTGAAAAAGGGAGCTCTATTTTTGTTTGTTATTTGTTGTTTGTTTTTTTGCCAGCGAAGTTCACTCTAAATTGAGTGTTTTAGTTTGTTTTGTTACTTCATGGTATGGCTCTCATCATTGCGTCTCATGGCTCGTCTTATCCTCAGCCCTGCTCCGGCTGTTGGAGGAACCGCCGCACATCGGCTTCGCCTTGAAAGTGAATTTTTTTGCACTCCCTCTCTCTATTTTCTTTGGTGATTGTGTAGCGAGATAAGTCCAGTTATTCTTCGGGCTCTCTTGAACTTGTGGTGCCTGTGCTCCTTAGAATTTCTGCACCCAGTTGGCAGTACGCATACATTCAGTATTCAACTTTTAGTGAATGTGATGTATTACTGTTTGGCAGTACTTTTGCGTGACGGATATAATAGTCCCAGTTCTGGTAAGGTTTTCCGCTAGTTGCTGATTGGTTTCGCATAATTTTTTTTGGATAGCGCTAATGAAAGTGAGTTCTCGCCACTTCGCTGCCGTCGTAATTTTTTTCTTCTGAATGTTTTCCTTTACGTTCGTGGTTTTCTCGGTGGTAGACGTCTGCGACTGCGTTTTTGTTCACTTCCGAAGTTGATAGCGTAAAGAGATGCTGTCAGTCTTTTCTTGTAATTATGGGTTCCTCATTTGTGTTTCTCGATTTCGTCGATATTTAACATAGTAAGCAACGTCTCACGGGTACCCAGGCTTCTCCGAACTTGCAGAAGTAGATAGACTTTTCGCAGTTATCAAGTCTGTTTATTTACCGCGTAGGCTGCTGATTCCCAGACCCGAAAGGAAACGAACATTTGCGGATGAAATAATCAGCCTTGTATATGAATATCGCTAAAGTAATAGCGACAGAGAATTGCCTATGCGCCAATGTCGATGAGACTCGCGCGTATTAAGGATGACATATCCTAGTCCAAACCGGCCATGGTGTTTCTTTCCTAAACGAAGCAGTTATCGTCATTTGAAGGGCGCTCTGCTGGCCATCACATTGCAGTTTGCAAGGACTAAGAAAACCAAGCTTGGGCAGCCAAGCAAAAGAAATATTTGAATCTGGCGACTGCCAAATCTTTCGTGCTCGTAACTCAGCTGCTCAAGGTGAGGATGAGTAGCTGTTGTCTCGAAGGTACGTTTTATGCAAAGCATTTGACCAAATAGCTTCCTCCTAATAAAAGCGTTAAATATACGAGATTAAGAGGAGCAAAAATATTAAACCTCTAATATCACAAGCGCTGTCCGGTCGGTCATGTGGAATTAGTGGTGACGATCACCACTCGACTTAGTAGCCAGAAGATTTGCATCATTCTCTGCATAATACCCATATGCAGTATAAAGTATAGTTTTCGACGAGTTACTGATAGGCGTAGGGAGACACCCACTAGTTAGCTTAACGCATTTAACTAAAGATCTTATTCAGCTTACGTACGAGCATATTAATCTGTAGAAATAGAAAAAGAAACGCATTGTCACTAAAATTTGGTGACACGTGATAGACCAGGCCTCTGTATGTAAACCATGTGCGCCTTCCATAAGCTCCTTCAAATCGAAACAGCTACAGCGATTCATACGTGAAACCGTTTAGATGACGTGCTTCTCATTACCAAATTGCAAATGCAACTATTTATAGCTAACATGTGAAACAATCCCACCAGCATGTCTAGATTCTCGTCTAGTCATTCAATGCGGACCGTTTGCTTATACGCGATTCGAAGTTTTAGTTTTACATTAGATATCAAATCCATTCTGTCATCGGCCACTATTCTAAATTGATCCAAAATATTGAAGGTTACTCATACATAAGTTTGACCCTAAGCACTAATTAGACCTAAGTTTGACTCTAAAGTCAACCGCAATGTTTATTCAAAACATTGCGCAATATTTAATTCTAAACATTTAAAGCTTAGTTTCACACATTGCTCAACTCAAATTTGATTGTAAACATTACTCAAACGAAAGTTTGATTGTAAAAATTTATTAGAACAACAAGTTTCTGACCAGTTCACAGGCTTTTCCGAGTCGGAATGCACGATAACAACGTCACCAACTTTTATATTACTAGTGCCCTTCGTTGGCGTGTTCGCGCGTCGTTCGCGTAGGAGCGGCAAGTACTCGTCTCGCTAGCGTTGCCATAATGTCGAAATCAGAAGCTCAGTATGTTGAAGACGAGTTCTAATGACACTTGTCGTCGGTGTAAGTGGATCTTCCAGGTCTTCTTGTCGGAAATCGAAAGCCCGGTAGAGTACTCAGTGGTCGACCATGGAGCAAATGAGCAGGGGGAAGTGGCATTGGATCGGCGGCATCGCTGCTTACTGTTGTTAACGGACGGACGTTGATCACGGCTTCTGCATCAGCGATTATCGTTTGCATCTCATCTAGCTGATCCGCCTAGTGTTTTCTTTAGCGCCATTTTTGTTATGCCGATAAGCCTTTCGTGGAATCCTCCTAACCACGGCGCTCGTTTCGGAATGAACGACCATTGGATCTTGTGATCGGCGAGGAACTTCAGAAACGGCTTGGCTTGCAGGCTTTCTACGATGTACTTGGCTGCTGAGGCGAACGTGGTTGCGTTGTCAGATATTACTTGAGCTGGTGATCGGCGTTTGACAAATCGACGGAAGGCTCTAAGGAACGCGTCTGTACACAGATTTGGAACAATCTCCAGATGACTAGCACGACTAACTGCGCATGTGAAGGGGCAAATATAACACTTGTTGTGTTTTGATACTTCGTTGGCGTACGCTAAATAACCCGTGAAATCGATGCCTGTGACTGTGAAAAAGGGTGCTTCAAGTAATCTGCAGGCTGGGAGAGGGAGCTCGATTGGCGGTGCGTACGGCCTACCTTGCGGTTTAAGGCACATGACATATTTGCGTAAAACCAACTTAAAGCTTTGCATTAGTTTTGGTATCCAGAGATTTTGTTTGATGAAATTGTTACTGAATTGCTGTAAATAAAAGAAATTATACGTATTTCCGATCGTTGTTTTTGCCACATGAGTTTACGGATGGTATCACGTACAATTCGTGCGAAAGGAAATGATTCTGCCAAAAATTGATACTCTTCTTCTTCATCATAATCCAACAACTAGAAATTGTTGTCTTCGAGATTATCGGACGCTTTGAGGTTCCTCTCGAGTTTGCTGATGACTTTGTTGGCCTTTGCGTTAGAGCTTGATGAAACCAGTATTGCTTCTGCTTCGCTAGTTTCCTGGGTTAGGAACTCTCACTCATGGTGCATGTTGTGCGACCGGGAACCTTCAAGTCCAATCATGGAGCAATTCATGACAAGTTTTCTTGTGACTGCTAGCGCAGATTTGTATAGAATTAATGTCAGCGTAGAAGGCGCCATGAAATGCTGGTTACAAGAATTTAATTATTAGGATGTCAATCGTTTCAGTCACTAAGAATTAGCAAAAGCTTTGAAGAAACTTTGTCCAAAAATAAAATAAAATAATGAGCTGCTCAACTTATCGAGTTATTATATCAATACGATAACCTCTATCCTTAACCCCTACAGAAAAGAATGCTAACGTAAGCAAGGCTTCTGTTGCATCATAGAATGGCGCTGGTTTCAGTCCTGTCCTGGATTTCCCGTGGGCGATTATGTACATGAGAATGCGCTTGTAGCAACATTGATGACATCGCACGCAACTTGCTGTTGTACGGATGTACCAACCACAATATAAAAAACTAGCAAATAGATTGGTGCAAGTGGCAAATGTTTCATTATGAAGTGCCGTTAAAGTAAAAGTAGCGTCATGTTCCTCTGTCCGATGTGATGTAATTCTGACCGATTGTCCGATGCTTTAAGAAAAACTGTTTTGCCGTAAACTTTAGGATTGTGCGTTGCAGACGTTGCAGACAAATGTTTTCTTGTTTGACTCTTTTGTGTGCATTGTCCTATATGTTGTGTGGCCTTAGCCTCCTTTCAGTCCAAAATGCATTTAAGGTTCATTGTTGTTTTATGGGTCACATGTTTCCATCTATCTGTCATGGCTTTTATTAACAGTAGGTGTCCCGCTGGTGGAGGGTAAAAGCATACTTAAGTGCTTTGAGATATTGTTATGTTATATGTTATTTAATTTTGCACTTTTAGATTAAGCGTTTGCCCGTGTGGCCCTGCTAAAAAATGCCACCCAAGCATAAGGATTTAGTTAACACCACAACTCAAGAAGAATTTGATGTCAGTGTTCCGCAACCTATTTGTATCTTGAAAGCTTTAGATGGACATCGCTTTGAGTTGGACACTGAAGCTCTGGGAAAGATCCTGCTTCAAGATGGAGTTAGAGATAAGCATGTTGTTGTTGTGTCAGTTGCTGGTGCATTCAGAAAAGGAAAATCATTTTTGTTGGACTTCTTCCTGAGATATTTGCAGCGAAGGGTCAGCAGTGTTGATTTATCTACTGTAGATTTTAACACTGCTTTTCTGAATAATTGTACTCTTGATAATTTCATAATTTCTTAAAATATTAATGTTTACATTTGTATTTTACAGTATATATATGTAAATATATATATATGTTAGTATCAATCTCCTCCGATCATAAACCGGAATAAAGGCATGTCTAGCTATGAGCAGCATACCTTACATGAAAATGCTGTGCATGTTTGTGTGTATGTGTGTATGTTATATATGTAATTGCTAGAGAAGCCTGTTTTAAGAATTTCATTGTTGGTTTCTGGTTCTTGTGTATCAAAAACAGTCAATGATTGTTGTATACTTACATAAAATGTTTTGTAAGATTAATTTAATTTCTTAAAAGTTTCTGGTATGAAGGCCTCTTGTCAATGCCCTGCGCATCAGTGATGGGTCAGATATCAAAGCACAAAATATTTGTAACATTAATGTAAATTTGTACCCTATATGAATGGGCTGGTAATAGCTAATTGAATTTTGTTTGTGGAGCCAAATGACCTTGCCATCTTCCTAGTCCAAGCTGGCTTTTTTTCTGCACCAATTTTATTTTTTAATGGTAATTTTGTCAGAGTCCGTTATAATCAGCCAAAGAATGAAAGGAAGCCAATATAATTTCAGTTTTCATTTGTTCAGTATGTGCTAAGCTCTAATTTTTGGTCTTTCATCTGTAGTGGGCGCTATGCATTGTGTCATGTTTGATGACCAGTGACAATCTTTGAGCATTTTAAAATGAAGTTGGTTGGCATGACAGCAAGCCACTAAAAGTGATGTAGACAGTGGTTTTACTAAGCCTTTTTGCATAAATTTTTTTTAATGCAAGAAGCTATTGAGTAAGTGTGCTCTGTTAATTTGGATTTTTAGAATAAGCCAGGTTTTGTGTTGGGTCAACTTAAAGTCTTCATTTTTGGATTATGCTCACTGATAAATACAAATATATCAATAAGAAATACATGCATTCACACCCTGTCAATAGTGTCAGATGGCTGCCACAGAAGCTGCCTTTTTAACCATGATGGCATCTATATTTACTTCCCTCTTGCTTCAGAAAAGTTGGAGCATCTGCATCATCTAATGCACACTTATGGTCCCCCCTCATTGTGTGGGATGGATTTATGATGGATTTATGATGTATAATATGTTTATCGTCTACATGCTGTTTTTTTTGTGTAGCAGTTTGGATTTCTAGTCAGCAAGTATGACGAAATCCATATAGAAGCTCTTATGCTGACATCTTGCCATGTTTATCAGCAATTAATAGCAACGTTTTAACTGTTATCGAAGATATCCTATGCCACCAGTTTGTCATCTATGCATTATCTTGCAGGGTTCTAAGAACTGGATGGGAGATGAAGATGAAGAATTAAGTGGGTTTAGTTGGCGTGGTGGTGCTGAACGGGAAACAACTGGTATTTTGCTATGGAGTCATCCTTTTATTTCTCAGCTTCCAAGTGGTGAAGAGGTATATTAATTTGAGGTTAAATCTTTTACTTATCAGCTCTGCATGAAAATAAACTATCTTTGAGATTTCTCATTTTTCTTGTGGAAAGTCTGCCAGTAGTTCAAAAGTGAACGTGTTTGACTCAAGCCAGTCAAATGGACCTCTATTTACTAGCCTCAGTAGTCTTGCATTTGTGTTTCTTCTTTCCAATAATTGCTTATCCTGAAAATTTGTTGGCTGTGAGGCTTTCAGATCTTTTGCATGTCATGTGTGAGGACATTTGCGTTAAAGCAATAACCGGAGTAATTCTTTAAAGCTCTAGCTCTTACTTTAGTGATTATTATCTTGATCTCTAACAAACGCCATGGTAGTTTCCTTGTATGTTATTTCCTGGTATTTTTTTGTCTTTCAATGTTTTCTAAGTGTGAAGCAACATTCTTGGTAGAATCTCTACCTTTAGGTAGTTGTCCTAATCATGGATACCCAAGGAGCATTTGACAGTTCCTCCACTGTTAAGGATTGTGCCACGGTGTTTGCTCTCAGCACTATGACCAGCTCTATTCAGGTATATGTCTGCCGTGCATTTGTTGTTTTTCAAATTTAAGATAAAAAATGCATGTACTTTGTTACCCTTTGTGTTTAAGTTTCAGGTTAATTTTTTTTGGACTGTTGTGCTGCTGTTAGCTGTTTCTTTGCTTTGTCTTCGTTAATTATGTTGATAATTCTCTACAAAGTTCATAGCTTTGATCTGTTTGAATCCAGGTTGCTCCATGCCATAACGGAAATTGCTTTGTTATGTTTTTGGTTTTGCAAAATTCATGTTATATCATTTTTCATAAGTTTTCTTTGAGTATGTGTTGTGTTTCAATGGATCTGTTGTTTAGGTGTATAATATTTCTGGCAACATCCAAGAAGATCACTTGCAGCACCTGCAGGTTGGTTATAATTATATAGAACGTATTTATAGATGTTTTTATGTGTATATAATATATGAAATACATTAAGTAACAATGTATGATATGTAATAGGCACTATTATATCTATATAATGATAATGTGAGAGCATTGGAAGAATCCATGCGACCCATGGACCTGGGTCATCAGCTGTGCGCCACTGGTCTCGGAGTGGTGGTTCCGCAACAGCTATAAGTTGTTGTGCCGAGGTCCGTGTGTTCATGTATTTGGTGCGAGCCACTCATGCTACCTCGTTCAAGCTTGCCAGGTGATGCCGTCTCCATGTCCGTCTAATCCAAGCACTCCCCTCCTCCGCTGCTTTTGCCATTTTATTCAACAATTTTTGACCTCGTTCCACTCCCGCTTTCCTCAAAAATGCTCGCGCTGAAGCACACACAAAGCCTCGGCAGCCAATCTCAAATGGAAGAACGAAGAATCCCATCTTGCCTTGTTTATGTCCACTTGCAGTTCCGAGTATCTTTCGAGTTTTCGTTCGTGGGCAGCCTGTACATTCTCCTCCCAAGGGACGGTCAACTCTCCCAGCAAAGCTCTTTTACTCTCTACATCCAACTGCACCAGGTTGGGTCTTAGGTTTGGATCATTGATCATTGATAAATTGCAAATATTCCTCCACTTTGTCTGTACTTCAACTCCACGATGGTGGTCTGACACTGGGAACGATCACCATCTGCCCAGGCTTTCGACTCCTTCTCGAATGTTTGGAATTCTCTCTTTCCTTATTTGGAATGCATCCCTCGTGACTTTTCCCTTCAGTAACGAAAGCGATCGGCATTTCTTCGTTTTAAATTCCATTCCAGCCCATGCCACTAGTTCGTGCAACCGCTCGAGCTCCTCCCTCGCCCTGTCGCCGTCATCTTCCAGAATTGTTATGTCATCCATAAAAGCTTTCAGGTTACGTGCGCACCCCGTGCCACGCAGTCTAGCCTCCATCACCAGAACAAAAAGAATAGGTAATATTGAGCATCCCATCGCAATTCCTTTCTCAAGGCGCACCAGCCTTGTGTTATAGTCACTAGCAGAAAACCTGAATCTAAAGTTGTCGAAGTATGCGACTAAGCATGATCTCAGCTTACCTGGTACATGGAAAAACTCAAGCGCAAAATACAGCATTCCGTGCGGCACCGATCCATGCGCGTTAGCTAAATGTAGCCATACGACATGCAGATTACCTGTATCTTTCTTGGCTCCTATGATTTTCCTCATATACAAGAATCATGCTCCGAACACCCAGGAAAACCTGGTATTCCTGCCTTTTGGATGCTCGAATCCTCATAACCATTCCCTTGTAGATAATTTGAAGGGGTCGACGGATGAGTCGATGAATAGATGGATGGATTGATGGATGCATGGATGGATGGATGGATGGATGGATGGATGGATGGATGGAGGCATGGATGGATGCATGGATGGATGCATGGATGGATGCATGGATGGATGGATGGATGCATGGATGGATGGATGCATGGATGGATGGATGGATCGATGGATGCATGGATGGATGGATGGATGCATGGATGGATGCGTGGATGGATGGATGGATGGATGGATGGATGGATGCGTGGACGGATGCATAGATGGATGGATGGATGGATGGATGGATTGATGGATGGATGCATGGATGGATGCATGGTTGGATGGATGGATTGAGATTTTATCGGTGGATTTAACATGAAGCGAGATGTTTATATGGATTGATGAACTATATATTTTTTCCAGGTTGCTTCGTAGATCGCAATAAATATTGCTTTTGTCAATTATCTATCATGGCGTTGCTGGACTGTCAATTAAATGGCTTAGCTTCAGCATCGCTTTGAAGCATAGGGCAACTTTTCTTTTGATTTAACATTTGGAGCGAAAGTTGCTTTTCTTGGGTGTCACTTGAACATACGTGATTTCTGTGCGGGTTGGCGACAGGGCTCAAATCTGTTTTCTTGATTGCTTTCACGTTCGCCTGTTAGGTACTCGTTTTGTGCATGTGCCGCATATGTTTGTGATTGTTTTATGTGGTGTTTATAATTTACGCTTCCTTTCAAATTTAGCTCTTCACCGAATATGGACGTCTCGCCAAAGAGCAAACTAGTTCTCAACCCTTTCAAGTATGCTTTTTATTACATGCCATGTACGGTATGTGGTGTATTTTGGGCTATATTTCTGCTGAATTACATTTCTTTAATATTTGTGTTAATGCGTTACCTCGTGTTTTGTGTAAAGGATACGTTTGACTATTTATGTAATATAATATTTTGTTGCAATTTTATTGGCAATCTAGCTTTCTCTCGTTTCTATTTTAGATTTTTGAGGTTTGAAGGGTGCATTGACCTTAGCAGCTACATCTGCATGTTGTACTTTATATTTTTTCAGCGGCTGGAGTTCCTTGTGCGTGATTGGAGCTATCCGTATGAGCACAGCTATGGAGAGTCTGAAGATTTTCTCTCGAGGCGTTTAGCGGTATTATATTACGACTCCTCTTTGTCTAATATCCCTACTACCGTCAGGCTGGCTATTGTTTATTGCGTTGCCGACTGTTGTAATCGAATAGTGTGTCTTGCTAATGAATTGCGTGAATGATTGGCATCAGCGATGAATTCTATGTAATCATGCTTGGAAGGTATTGAAAAGGTGGCATAAGCGTTTAGCTCTCTATGAAGCTTGGGAACTTTTTTTAGATATCTGATTCTCAACATGAGGAGCTGAAGCGCGTCCGTACGCACATCCGATCTTGCTTCGAAAATGTTGGCTGTTTTTTAATGCCTCATCCTGGGAAGATTGTTTCCACAAGTCCGCACTTCAAAGGGAGGCTTAAAGGTAGGATAGAACACGTTTGCTGGGCTATGCTACATGGGTGCGATGGCTTTGCTTGTCTCTGATAGTAGTGCACCTTTTTTATTACCAAGTCGCTGTGCTAACGCTGTGCCCGAAGCGGTTCTGTCAATAAGGTAGGTTGATAGCAAGATAGGTAGATAGCTTGATAGATAGCTCAATAGATAGATAGCTCGATAGATAAATAGATAGATGGATAGATGGATAGATAGACAGACAGATAGATAGATAGATAGATAGATAGATAGATAGATAGATAGATAGATAGATAGATAGATAG
>QQSS02000012.1:33346-44810 GCA_003687565.2 Craspedacusta sowerbii | reverse complement strand
ATGCATTCCTAGCCGTCAAGCCATCACCTCTGAGCTAGTTCTTTATCTAAAAGGATTTTCGTGCTTGCAGCGCTTACCTTGGCAGCCACGTTGTGCACCTATTGATTTACATAATCGTGACGTACTTCTAAGGTGCTTCTGACCTTTCCACCGCGTTTTCCGGTCGTGATCAGATTCGCATAACATACTTATATTTGATCTTTTGGAAGTGCAACGCGCTAAGGTTCAATTCCTTATTTTAATTGGTTGAGGAACTGGGACGGTCGAAGAAGGGAGACAATCATTAAGAGCGATGGTCGAGGAAGTGGGACTCTTTGCGATAAATTTACCCCTAAACAGAAAGCGATAGCTAACCGCCTAAAGCGCTTTTGTGGTAACTTAAAACGATCATCTTTGGGGTACAAATTAGTGACGCTCCAGCATGACGTAAGAGGTCTGAACCCAAATTTGCGGGATCAAGTCAGAAAGGCCAACCGAAGCACTATTAATAAAATATTTTCAACGGACCAAAGAAAAGTCTACCGCGAATGGAGAGGCAACACGATCGATCTCAAAAATCCTCCAAGTGAGAGTGACATTTATTCTTTCTGGTTTAATGTCTGGAGCAGGAAGACCGAGATCAATTTAGATACAGATTGACACACCAATCTGCAAGTGGATTATTGCTAAGACGTAACTGAAAAGCTCTTTTGTATAACGCCTGCAACAATGGACGAAGTACTCCGAAAAATGCCCAACGATCGAGCTCCTGGCACTGATCACATTGTGGGATACTGGCTTAAAAATTTCACAAGTCGAAAAGCTTCGACAACAATTGATCTTGCTAATGAAAGGGCGAGAAAAAATACCGGAATGGTAAGCTAAATGTAGAACCACCCTAGTACCGAAAGCCCACGATACACATTTGGCAAGTAACTACAGGTCCGTCGTATGCCAGAACTCGACTTATAAGCTCTACACGAGAATACGGAATGCATTCTTAGAAGACCATTGCTCCGTGAATCAGGTTATATTCGACGAGCAGGCCGGTGGAAGAACGGGAACGTTGGGGTGCAGTGATAAGCTACTCATATGAAGGATGATAATTGATGAAGTGCGCCAGCATTAGCGCAGCGTATTTATGATGTGGTTTGACAATAAAAAAAGGTTTTGATAGCGTCCCTCATCAGTGGTTTATTGTGTAGCAACAGGGGCTTGTGTGTTGCCACCCTATGCCCGTTTATATATTGCGCCCATCGAATGCAAGCGGGCATCCTCAGTAACATCTTATACGTTCTGCTGCATACGACAACTTAAAGTATTCTATATCTCGCGCAACATTTCTTTCTGAGAATCTTTTAAAAATTGTCATGGAGTCTTCTAAAGTGCGACATTTTGAGGGAACAGGAATTGTTGTAGAGTTCCCAACGAAAGTAGACTTGCTGTGTTCACTGAAAAATACACCTGCGAGAAGAAGGCAAATATTCTGGCTAGTTTTCTATTAGGGCGAGCTTTTGAAGTTTACTGGTACCTCCCCGACGATAAGAGGATCGATGCGGAATACTTATCGCAAGAATTGATGAAGGAGTCTTTAAAGCTCGCTAAAGTACCAGGAACCTTGCTTCAGCCTATAATGGGCCTCATAGACTCTTGCGCAAAAAAGATCTATGTGCTCTGTGACGCCGCACCTATTGCACAAAATTGCATTCAACACTGGAATCCTCCAGGGAGACTGCTTGGCGATGCTGGGCTTTGCCATTAGCGTGAACCCCCTGTCCTACTTATTAAATCAGTGCTCGGGATACGAAATCGGTTTTCCTGGCAGTCGGGATGCTGTACTAACGCATCTGCTGTTTTTCGATGACCTTAAGACCTTTGATGTTAACCGCAAGGAAGCAGAGGTAAGACTTAATTTTGTAACTACGTTCACGCGGGACATACGAATGCAACTTGTGTCGGATGAATGTGCATACTTAAACATTGAACGGGGAAATGTAAAGACGATAGGGGAACGACTCAATGTAAATTGCTTTGCACTTAAAGAGCTCGGTGTCGATGAACCGTACAAGTACCTTGGTATCGACGAAGATGTGGCGTATAGGGGGGGCCTGAATAAGGAGAAGGTTGTGAAAGAATATTTCACCCGGCTAAGAAAGATATGGCGATCAGAACTCGACAGCCGCAACAAGATCCAAGCGCACAACACATTTGCTACCCCGTTGTTGCTGCCAACATTTGGCATGCTAAGCAGAACAAAGGAAGAGATTGAGGCCATAGACATACGCACGAGAAAGCTTCTCGCCATGAATGTCTCATTTCACCGAAAAAGTGATATCGACCGGCTCTATGCGCCACAACGTTCAACTGGCCGAGGCCTTAGTAGCATCTTGGACTCCTACTACCTGCGCCTAATCACTATGGCACACCACGTTCGAGTACGAGCAACGGTTAACCGGTTCCTTGCCAAAGTCTGCGATAATGAGACAGATCGGTTATTACGCTATGCTGAGGACATGATGCTCGGGATAGGCATCACCTTACCCAGCCTTGACATCAAAACAGTGCAATTTTTGACAGTTATCAAGACTAAACTTCATGAGGCCCACACCAAAGTATGGGCAGAAAAGCCGATGCACGGCTGCAGCAAAAGGCAGGCGGACAAGACATTGAATAGAGACTCCTCTGCGTCAAATCCGTAGACACGGTCCTTCAATTTAACTTCACACTTAGAAGGCTACCTATGCGCGATCCAAGAACAAGAAATTCCCGCTCGGCAACTGCAGAAGATGAGGTCGCCAAACCCAAGCGCTGTAAACTTGCAATGCCTTCATTGCGCAGAAATCCAGAAGCAATCAACTACCTAGTCGGATCTTGTTCAGCGCTTTCATCAAGTATGTACCTACCGTTCCGGTATAATGCTGTTGCAAAATTTCTTTACAATGAAATCATCCGAATCTAGAAACCCGATTTGTTAGCAGATCACCTAAGGATCAACTTGTTAAAATCGGCTCCAAAGCAAAGCCATCAAATCGGTTGTCAAGCTACTTCAAGAAAAGGCTTTACTGGGAGCCATAAGGATCATTAAATTAGTATTGAACATCAAGAGTAACTCTGACACGGGCGTATATTTGATGTAATTGTTTTGCATATATACGAGTAGAGTGTTTATCAAAGAAAAATACCTTAGAACATAAATACATACATGTTTTCTTGAAGTGCCAGAAGAGGGCTAGTATCTTCCTTTGCATGGAACGTTGAATCGAAATCAAATCCTTTAGTGGTCTTCTATGTCAGCAGTAACTTAAGGACTCATATAGATTTTGTTCGTTATCATACCCTGGAGTTGTTATCATTAAGAAGGCACAAGTTTTGTAACTCTGCCTGTTATTGATCTCCTAATTCTTGAGATCACACCGTAGAAATCTGCCATCAAACCCACTCCATTACACTAGGGAAATGAAATTCTAGGATTTTTACTTGCAAAAGCCAAGCAATGTATATTAGGGACAATGGCAGCCGACCTTCATGGAAAAGTTGAGTAAAATTTGGATTCTGGGTGCCATGGCGGTTCTTGTAGTGTTCTTGCCGTTAGCACATCGTTACACGACGGGCGACCCGGAACACGGGGGGGGGGGAAACGAATTGTCATCCGCTGGCCATTGACCGGTTTGTCTTTGGCGCAAATGCAGGTCCGCTTGTCATTTAGAAACCGTTGAGGTGGCCGTGGACCCCGATTTACATGGCGCCTTGTATATTAATAGTTGATATTTTTTTTCGGAAATATATTATTTTTCGATCAATAAGTATCAATGTGCTTATTTTATTATGACAGCTCTTCAAGTTCTGCCTAGGCCTCTTCATAGCTTCCCATAAAAGTATCTGAGTATGTATTGTCATGCTAACATCTTTTAAGGCTCGAAGATAGATGAACATACGTTGTGTTGGTCGCTCATCAGATAGTCTTATTGCTCAATTTGGCTGTAAATGAGAGTGGTGATGGGCTTCGTAAAGTTCCATATGTGTTAGTGTGTTGATCAAAAATTACACAGTTATGTGCAACGTCATATTTAGAAAGCCGGAGTTTGATGTCTGTGCCGTAAATAATTTTCGATTAGGGAGCGTTTACGAGATGTCTCTTGCTGAGATTAAAGTCAAAAAGCCAGAGCTGCCTAAAGACTCAATTGCATCACAGACTTTGTCTGAGCAGGCTTTAGATTCGAATGTGGAGAAAGGTAAGTGACATGAATTGATCATGCTGTATGCTCTTGGTTTCACATGTTTTGAGGTGGCTGTTATTTCTGGTTTCCATAGAGCTGGCATTGATTGCTGATATATGTATATATGTGTATGTGTGCCGTGCCATGTATGCTGGAGTGAGAAAATAAATCTGAAGATTTTTGCGAGCTTTTGAAATGTCTATTGTCATCTTCAGGCTGCATTTAAATGGAAAATAGTTACAGACGTTGCCGATTTCAAAATCAAGCAAATATTCTCAAAGGGATAGATTGGCCATAAATATTAAGGTCCAACTATGGTAATCTTTTTTTATATGTAGGCTTTCTGTGATTTTCAAAAATCAATGATAGGTATCAGTCACTATGATTTTGAGGTCAGTAAAGGACACAGTCGTGTCACAAGACAGCATGTGCTCTCTGACAGTGGTGGAGTATTGTCCCTTAATAAGTTTGCCTGTAAGAGGTGAGCGACCTTGGTGCCCTGAGAACCATTTATGAATATGGCGCTTGGTCTTACCGACATAGGTAGAATTGCGTCTACTACAAGTGCATTTTTGAATTACGCCAAATAATAACTATAATGGCAAAGACTTAAATACAGGCACAAGTTTAGATAGAGGCACATTTTGTTTCTGGATCTTTCTTAGTTGTTGAGTTGCTTTATTAGATAATGAGCCAAGAAACAGCACGATGATTTCAATACACTCTTTTTCTTGATGATCTTTTGTAATGGATTTACCACTGTGTATCCTGACAAAAAATCTTTTAATCATGCCATCAATGATAGACTCAGGACACTCGTTACCCTTGAAGAAAGACCTTATGTGGAAACTTCACGATGGATTGCCTTGCAACTGGAACAGATGGTAAAGGACCTATAAAGTAACGTTATAGAAGATTTTGCTTGTGTGTTTCCCAAATAAAGCTCTTTAGTTAGTGTACACGCTGCTAAAAGTGGATTTGCCATAAAACAGTGACATACTGTTCGCCTTGGCGAGTAATATTTACATTAAAAAATGGCGATGAGTAACAGGATTCTTTTTTAGCGGTAAGTCTCATTTTGAAGCGTTTTTTTTTTTTAGAAAATCGTGGAAATCCTGAACTTAATTTTGCTTTTTGAAAATTAAAAAAGTCTATATATAAGAAAAGATTGCCCTAATCTCCTAACTTTCAGGACCAATCTTTTCCTTAGAGATTATTTGCTTGATTATGATATTTTTTCTTCTATCTAGTTTTTTGTCTGGAGGTTTGTAGAGGGTTCCTGAAGTGAGTGCAGGAAGCCTTGCACATTAGTTAGCTTCAATTTAGCATCGATTGACTTGATATTGAGAAAGTTGCAGTGGTTGATTGAGCTAATCTAATGCTATGATTAGCTTCTGCATGTTTGAAGTGAGTCCACTTAGCGACAGTATAACGGTTAGGAAAAAGGACACCGAAGGTTACTGTGATCCATCCAGAACAAATTTTCTGGTGGGCAAAGTTACCGTGGAGCAAGTCGATCTTGAATGTTAGGAATAAAAGTTTTGTGATAATTCCAATCTCATGTTGCGGCAACTCGGCGAGTAATCTGCCGCAAATTCTTCCTCTGCTAACGCCTTGCTGAAAATAAGCATCACAATCTCAGTTTTGCTTATTGTTTTTGGGGTATTTACCGCACTCATCTAGGACGCTAATCCCGCATTTAAACTTATTTGCTGTTGCTGATGATGAGATAAAGGCAGAATGAGTCATCTGACCACCCGTTTTTTCCGATTCATCGTGCACTCTAGGGAGTATTCTTCAATAATCCAATCTTGAATTGCCTGTAATAGTACCGGTTATGGTCCGCAGTCGCAAGCTGTATTAAATGGTATAGCAGTTTTTCCAGCGGATCATGGAGGGGGGGGGGGGCTATCTGTTTCAGATTTAATTTTGAACGTCTTTTCGGATATAGGGTATGAGGCTTGCAAATGTCTCAACATTCTAGTAGACTTTCTTACTTTTAAGGACACCCGCTCATATGCCAGCGTTTGCTATATGCTGCACTTGCCTGAACTTGTTGCCTTTGCGAAAAATGAAAAGGGCTTTAGAGGTTTATAAAGCAGTCAATGGAATTGGTCTCACAAAAATAGATCACTTATACGATAGTATTGGGTAGGTAAGTATAGGGACATCATATGCGGCGAATTCTATAGAATCGTGAGTGACAAGACCTAATACATTAGTATTTACAGGGCACCTGCAGATATGATGCGGAAAATGCGGGGAGCATTTTCACATGCCTTGTTTCCTCTAGACCCTGCGAACTAAATTTGCTGTCCAGCACTTTGATCGGCCATCTCAGATTTGATACCTCATGTTTAATTTTTGGTTTTGGAAGTTGAAGCAAAAGTACTATCACGCTGTTTTTCTAATGTTAGGTCTAAAGATGAAGACTAACTTTCCTGTCAGAGCCAATAAAGCAACCTCGAAAAGCCCTTCGGATGGCGCAACTGGAGCTGAGACAGCTAAGCACGCGGGCGATTCCGGAAACGCACAGAGGAAGAAGCAATCGAATATAGCCTTTCCGAGGAAAGCCATTTCTAAGGGCTTAGCTACGTCTGCAGGTTAGAATTGTGCGGCAACTTAGGATTGTAGTTCAATTATGAGTTTTACGCAGGAGGTTTATGCAATCTAGTCATATTATACAGGCACGAGGTGTGCGTTTCTAGGAGCGTACTCGAAGTGTTGCATCATTACAGGCCTTTTGTGCTCCGTTTAAGTTGTTGTTATGGTATAGTTATAGGTGTTGTGGTGGGTACGCTTAACTGCTTTGCGTAGTGTTTGGTGCGTTAATTTGCTGTTAATGATATGTTGTGCGTTTAATCCTGTTTGTGCTATGTGGGTCGTTTATGTGTTGCGTGCGCTATGTGGTGCGTTTGTATGATGCATGTGTATGATGCGTGTGGTACGTGCGTAATGGGTGATCGGGTGTTTAGAACGTTGAATAGAGAATATTAATATTAATTCAATGAGACGCTGGGCACGGTAGGAATAGGCTGATATGCTACATGGGAAGGATTGTTCTCTTATTTTTATCAGAGGCTTCTCGATCCGCTCCTGGCTCTCCTGGTGTGCAACAGCAGCCGAGTGCAACAAAAAGTCGTGCAATTCTTGACAATTCGCCGGTTAGTTCTACCTGTGACAGCAATCATGAACGAAAGGAAGCAAGAGCAGAACAGCAGAAGAAGCAACGAGGAGGGCGTCGGAAGCAGCCAGCTGTGCTGGTGAATGAAGGGTACGCAGCGATGATCATCGATTAATTTGAGGATTTTTATTTACGACTTATCTCGTGGACTTGGATTTATCCAGCACTGCATATCAGAGCGTGCAGGTGGGGCACTCTACGAATATCACAGGCTTGACGTTAGGCGATGATACGACGGGTTCAATAGCTTATCGTTAATCATGTGACGTACTGGTCATTGTTGCTTTTATATATTTCATGCTTCGTCTTCGCCAATCGCCGAGTGCACTACCTCCTTCAGAACATGTTTATAGTATATTGTATCAGCTTCCGGAATAAAAGCAACTTGTTTCAATTTTAAGGACATGTTTCGGTAATCGCTTACCATAATCAACTATTATAGACTACGATACTGCAAACTATCTATAAGAAGGAGGCGTAGACTACACCGATTGTTCTAATATTGAACGTTTGACGTTGAGAAAAGTTGTTTTTATTCTGAAGATTGTTGCAAATTTTGTACTCCTTCGACCGTTTGGAAGAATATATTGTATCTTTAGTGTTGTTTACTAGCGATGATCATATGATCTATTCACTTCAATTATATTATATTATGTTATATTATATTGTATTATATTATATTATATTATATTATATTATATTATATTATATTATATTATATTATATCATATTATATGCAGCGTGTTTTAGCGTCAATCTTTCTGGAGATGCAGTCTTCCTTTCAGGTCGAATCTCCGTCAGACCAGCCTGACGCAGCATTTCCAAGTTAGACGAAGCGAGCGGAAAGTCTCTGAAACTTCGAAGGTACGACTGCTTATTCGACATGTGCGATGGCTATTTACTTGCAACCTCTCTAACCGGAGACACTGATGCTGTGCGTTTTTATTACGGCTTTCAGTATAGGTTCGTTTTGGATAGGTGAATTCGTCCATTACTGTCGTATGTCACCATGTCGTCACGGCTGACTCTGTGGTATCAAGGAAACGAATTGCGTTACTTGCAGGTTTCTTGCTGTTCATCTACTAGGAGTATGGATTCGGCTTTCGAGCTTTCTTGGCCTTTCATATTCGTTCATGGTTTATGACATTGATGGAAACTGATGGAGTTCGTAAGAGTCTCTCCCTTGCTACAAATATGGGATTTAAAATTCGCTCATCTTAATACCATCTTGAGCCATGTTGTTAAGGTGTCCTTTGCCATGGTCCTTCTCTAGGTCGCGCTGAAAGAGGCAAGGCTGTTGCAGTTTCTTTCTTGCTGAAAGCGAAGTTGTTGCTAGAAAGGTTGTCTCTTTCGTGATTATTATGGTTAAGAGTTGGCGTTGTAAGTTCGTAGGAGAAATCTCCGCGCTGGTCTGTGGGTTGAGGGATACTGGGCTAACATTAAAAATCCCAAGACACTTGGAGTCTTTGAAGTGGTTTCATGAAATTATGGATGATTACCGCCCTAATCAATTTTTCAACGTTGCTTTTGCTTGTAAGTTTTGTCATGTCTTTTGTCCTTGAGGTACGGCGAAGATTGAAGTTTCGGGTAGCCCCTGGCAGCTATTTAAATGTTTCGTTTGCGATGTTATGACTCGAATCGGCATGTCTTATTTCTATTTAACTCTTTTTATAGAGGGTTACTGACAGTACTGTATGTCCATTACGGAACGCTCCGCAATGTGAGCGTTATATATACATATATATATATATATATATATATACTGCAACTTGGCGTCAACTGCTGACGACTTAGTTGTTACGGAAACTTTTTTTCTATGGTCTTCAACAACTTGAAGTAGATATGGATTCTGTTCTTCATTGTATGTCAAACTCGAGTTAAACTCTTGAATCAACGCAACTCCACGTTCAGCCAAGTCGTTGACGACTTTGAGAGATTGCACAAGACGTTTCCTTTCTCGATACTCTGGTTGAGATTCCCACTCACTGGGATCGACCTGCAAGAATGTCTGGGATGTGCCAAGAATCGTGAACAATAGTTTGTGGTCTTTGTAACAAAGTAGTGAAGTTTCTTAGTAGTTGGATGCTGAAATGGCTGCATTTGCTTTAGAGGCTCATCAGAACTTTAAACTTTTTGGAGTGCGGCTTTCATTGAGCGCATCGTCAAAGAAGCTAAAGGCAACCAGAGTTTCAGAGAGATACCAAAGGTGACGCTCAAAGGCTGTAGTGGCAGCCCTGGCTGTTTTGATGTTTTGGTATTCAGATAAACCACGCAGTAGGCAAAGTCTTGTGGTGGAGTACAGTTTGCAGCTGGACATTCAAACCAGTATTTCAGCTATAATTTAGCGATGAAAAGACTTACTTCTTGCGGTTGATGCCATGTCTTTTGTCCATAGGAAAGACCTCGAGACTTCCGACACCTGGTGCTTGGGTGAAGTGGATGGTATTGCTTGCGAAAAAGCCACATCTTTATAGAATAAATGGTCTTTGCCGTCCAACGAGTCCTGTGAATAGCACCTGGGTATCGAAACCATAATCCGCTTTCAGGTGTGGCACCCAAGAAAATGATAGGAAGTTCAAGCGATTCACAGTAGTCGTCACAAGGTTGAAATTTATTCAGCTGAGACCGTGCAAAATTCTTGCTAAAGTGTTATTTTCAGCTGCTGTACAAAATGAGTTCTGGTCAAGACGGGGCCAAAACTCTTCGCAGTGGCCAAAAGTCTTCGAAGTGACCAAGCAACTTCATTTCAGGAGACCTTGAGACGTCCTGAACGCTGAAAACTTTCTCAAGAATAATTTCTGAGATGTGCTTGCGACAGGCTAAATTGATTAACTGTCGGCCAAGCTCTGCTTCCATACGAATAAAAGCGCTACTTTTTGTTCCGGTATTTGAAAACGTTGTATCAAAGCAGAGCCCCTTGATCCTGTCTTGCAAGCCCCAGTCATTAATAGCTTGTCTTATTGCTTGTGCCAAGCCATCGCAGAAAATTTATGTGCAGCCTTTCTGTCAGGAATATTTGTTATATCAAGAGCAGCAGCTACTTGAGGATTCACAATATCTACAGTGCCTCTCGCTGTCTGTGTCCTGGGAGCTTTCGAAATGGATGCCACAGCTTCAAGTTCAGCATCTGAAGACTGTGACCAATTCTCATCGCTAGAAGTAGCGGTTACAAGTGACGTCGGTACTTACAAGTGTTGTCGCTCCTGTTGAGTTTACTTTGGATGAATACTTTTCAGCTGCTATTTTCCGTTTTATTGCTCGTTCTTCCTTCAGTGCTGTGTCTACAGCACCCATTCTACCACTCCGAACTTTCTCACGCTGAGAAAGTAGAAACAATCGCATTTTTCGCAGAATTTCTCCTGATTAGACAGATTTCTTGCCGAACTCCGATTTATATTCTTCTTGATACACTGCCATTCATAGTGCAGTTTCCGGGCGTTTTCAACCACGTGATTTCTGGCTTTTGTTGGAATTCGGGCCATCTTTCATACCGGAAAAAAAAGTGAAACAGATTTGTCAGTACTTTCCTTCAAACTCAAATTTTCATCAATTTTATAGTAGAACACAACCTTCACGACATCGCCACATGACGGAAGTCTAACATGTTGAAAAGTTTCATTTGTCGCACCGACTAACCAAATGCAACTTGCTGAACGTGTACTGTACGCGGCCGTTTCGTCATAGTTCTTTTCCTTACTCAGTCTCAGTTGAATGAATTTGAAAATCTGCTGTCCGAAGGCAAAACCTAGTAACTCAATTTTCTAATGTTTGAAGAAGAACACGAAGAACAATCAGGATCTGCCGAGGCAGCGCGCTGAAATCTCGGGAGTTACTAGGTTCTGCCGTTGAACGGACGTGTATTCTGAACTCTAAAACGTGTTGAGCAGGTTCTACATATTAATTTAATTAGAAAAAATTTTGTCTACTGAGTCTTTATATGGGACATCATGAAATGAAGGTTTGGGAAAAATAAATGCCTTGTGAAAAAAATAATTTTACGTCATGGATGGGAGCACTCTAATATATATAATATATATATATATATATATATATATATATATATATATATATATATATATTAAGA
>QQSS02000012.1:4569-17475 GCA_003687565.2 Craspedacusta sowerbii | reverse complement strand
AAGACGGTAGCATCCAGAGCTACCGAAATATACTGTTATGTAAAAATTGTGAGAAAGTTTTTTCCATAAAAGAAGTTGCATTGTTAATGAATATATATGTATGTATGTATATATATGTATATAATGTTCCGTGTGTAATGGCGGATAATTCTCTCGTTTTGTTATCGGTTTGTTATCGGAGCGCAAGATCTTCTGATGAATGCATTTATCATGAAACAGGCTGTCGAGATCTAGACGAAGTTTTTGCTATCTATTTAACTCGGTAATAGTATATATATAATTTACTTTTTTTATTCAGAGTTATATTACATTTTTATTTATATTATTACAGTTAATATTATGTTATTATTATATTCATAATCATCATTTATGTATGTACTTATGACTGTTGTTCGCCGCGTCTTGGTGCCTATAAAGTCATATGAATGAGATAAGTCGGAGAGCCTGCTTTCAAATAAAAGCAGCTCCAGCGTGTATGCGTCTCAGGCTTCTGCTTACAAAGACAATCGGTTCTTAGCTTTTTGTGTTGCGGAGATCTTTACCTAGCAAGGCGATGGGGCACCCTTGACCGTGACAATTCCTCGCCTTGAAACTGGTTTGAAGCTGGGCAAAGCTTAGTAACATTTGGCTAGCAATCTGTCTGAGAGAAAGTCAGCCGTAAGTTTACAAGCAAAGTAAATTACACACATATGGTTTACATGAAAGTACCTGGCTTTGTCTCCGAAAGCAAAGACAACCTGATGGGGTAGGTAACACCAAACTGTTGATATCTAATCCTCTGCAAGACAGGAAGCTCGTAAGTTGCATCTGGCGCTGCAGTGGTGGCTGACGGTGTGGCATCAAGCATCTTTCGGGATTGTGCTGCTACTGATTTTCACAGAGTGGGATTGGTGTAGCTCAACTATTTCCTCCCTTAGAGTAAACTCAGACACTGTGCGCTAGTAGCTAGTATAAGAAAAAATACGGGAGTTTATAAGAATGCCCGTGCAGAGAGATATGAGCTGCGTTTGAATGTAAGCCAGATGCACACATGTAACATATAACATGTTAATGAATGGAAAATTTCGATTTACGTTGTTCCAGGCTAGGTCCGCGTAAGCAACAAGTGTTGTGAGTCAAGTTCTTTGTTTCCTTTTTTTTTGTCTTTATTTTTCTAAGCTGAAGAAGAAAATTACCCTTAAAGTTTAGGTTTTACAATCTCGCATCAACAAAATTTTTATCATCTTCCAGAGATTTGAGGATTGTATAGAAAAGACTATGAACGGGATAAAAGATACGAGTGCTCTGTCGGGATTACCTCTGATGGGTAGGTGGCGTGCTCAGTTACATGGGCTCAACCATCATCGACTCTCTTCTGTTGTTGATGCTGATGTTTGTAAATACTCCCAGTATTTGCTGCTGTGTGCGCTGAAATAGCATACTGGTGTCAACTTCATCTGTTCGTTTGTTTTTGTTAATCGAGAACGCATGTCTATATTTGCCATAATTTTATGAAAGCAGAGTCATGCTGTCAAATAGTATGTGCACTAGAGCATGGGGTCTTAAAGTATCATGTTTATTTGGATTGAAATAAAATAAAATAAAAAAAATTGAACGATAGGCTTTTTATGCTAAAGTGTGCATTTAAACTTGTTTCGCAAAGCATTCTGAATCGAATTGCTGTTGTAGTATGTGTGTGTGTATTTGTGCGTGTGTGTGCGTTTTTGTGTGTGTGTGTGCGTGCGTTCGTGTCCGTGTTCGTGTTTGTGTGTGTGCGTCCGTTCGTGTGCGTGTGTGTGTGTGTGTTGCGCTTATGTGTGTGACTTAGACTAGTTGTATTGTCAGTAATCGCTGAAAATAATTACTGATTTCGGAAGCAGCAGACCGAAAGCATACTTTAAATGATCAAATCCCGAATGGCTTTCTTGGTCGCCAAGACATAAAAGCTCGGATTTTCTTACCGTTTATGCAGGATATGGGAATTATAATTGACTGAAAGAAAAATAGCGGTGTGGTGAGAGACTCCGCCATGGACGGTCCTAATCCCGGCTGCGAAAGGAGGAAGGTTGAGCGTCGGGTTAGCTATCCGACCCCGTAAAAACCCCATTCGTACTGAAACGGTAAGAAATAATAAACAGAAACGACTAATCCACAGCGAAGATGGTCGCTCTTTTATGACGGCCATGGAACAAAGCCCGCGGGTCGTCCACCGCCCGATGGGAGGTACTAGCTTCAATGCAAAGAAATTAGCTAAAATTGGATCGTGGAATGTGCGAACGCTCCTGCAGTGTGGTAGATTAGCCCAACTACTCAAAGAATTCGGCTACTACAATTTAGACATACTCGGAGTGTGCGAAATGCGCTGGACCAGCAGTGGGCGTTTGACCCGTGAGGGCAAGACCATCCTTTACTCTGGACACGACACCGAACACGCTCGAGGCGTTGGACTGATCATGACCGATAGAGCAACATCGGCTCTCACAAGTTGGAAACCCCGGCAGCGACCGAATCATCTTACCCCGCTTCCAAACAAGGATTATTAAAACTACGGTTACACTGGTTTACATGAAAAAAAACTGCAAGTGGAACATTATGAATTTCTGAAAGCTTGTTCGAAATGATAAACTTTAATGTGCTTGGTTTGTGTTTATCGCGTCAGGTTTTTGAGAGAACTTCAAAAGTGTGTTTACAAGGTTTATGCTTATATCTTAAGTTGGCGTTTGTCCTTATTCTGTCTCTGTCATGAAAATATTTTAATGACTAATTTTGACAGAAACCTAAACAGTGGGTGTGGCCAATTTTAAGTACAAATGTACAATATAACAACAGACCATAATATGTAATCATATGAATATGCTGTATGTGATCAACCAATTACGTGGTTGGATATTTAAATGAATACAAGTTTAAATGAATATTTTGATGCTGTTGTTTGTGTGTTTCAGATTTTAATTAATTAATTGATTTTAATTCCAAAATTGGATTTGCTACATTGTACGAATTCAGCAGACAGTTTCTGCTATGTTTGTGGACGATTTTACATTATAGCTGAGAAAAAAATATCACACTTGACAAAGAAATATTATCATGCGTACTTTGGATGTAAACTGGGTGACCTAGACAAAACATGGGCGCCTCATGTTATTTGTAAACTTTGTAAAGCAACTTTTGGCAAGTGGTTTAATGGTAAAGTGAAAAGTATGCCATTTGGTGTGCCCATGATTTGGCGTGAGCCTTCGAATCATGTGACAGACTGCTATTTTGGCATGACAAATGTTGTTGGATTCAACAAGAGGAGCTGGCACAAGATTCAATATCCTAATGTACCGTCAGCCCTGAGGCGTGTGGGACAATGTGAAGACAGTCCTGTGCCTGCTCCTCTTACTCAGCTGGATGATATTGAAAGTGATAACAGCTCAAGTTGTGAACACAGTGGTGATGTACATGATTCTGATTTTAGTGCAGGAATCACACCAAAACGTCTTACTCAGGAAGATCTTGATGATCTAGTTCGAGATCTTGACCTTCCAAAGTCATCAGCTGAACCGCTTGCATCTCGCTTACAAGAACAGAACTTTCTCACTCCTGAAACTAGTGTAAGTGTGTACAGATATCGTCAAGCAGAATTTGTGCAGTTCTTTTTAAGTAAGCAAGACTTGTTGATTTATCAAAGCGCAGTATGAAAGCAGTTCTTCTATTTAATGGAAACACGGCACCATCACTTCCAGTGTCACACTCAGTAACCCTAAAAGAGACTTATGAAAACATGAAACTGTTGCTCAGTTCTTTGAATTATGACCAGCACAAGTGGTTGATATGTGGGGATGACAGGTCATAGCCATCATATTAGGGCTCCAAGGAGGGTATGCAAAATTTCCATGTATTTTGTGCCTCTGGGATAGCAGAGCAGACTCTGAGCATTATCATAAGAAAGTGTGGCCACCAAGAGAAGAATTCACCCCAGGAAGTTGCAGTGTCCGGTTACAGCTTTTGGTAGAAGCACTTCGAGTTCTCCTTCCGCCACTCCTTATAAAATTGGGGTTAATGAAAGCTTTTGTTAAGAATATGGACCATACTGGCTCTGGATTTCTATATTTGTCAGACAAATTTCCACATATAAGTGAAGCAAAGTTGACTGCAGGTATCTTTGTTGGACCGCAGATCCGAGAAGTAATGAAAGATGAGGAGTTTACATCTACAGTTGAACTGGAAGCCATGAATGCTTTCAAAGATGTTGTCAACAATTTCTTAGGTAACTTCAAGTCAGACAGTTACAAAAGTCTTGTTAAGAACATGGTAGCCAAATTTCGGGCTTTGGGTTGCCGCATGAGTGTCAAGTTGCACTTTTTGGACGCCCACGTTGACTGCTTTCCTACAAAATTTGGTGCATACAGTGAAGAACAGGGTCAAAGGTTCCATCAGGACATTAATGCAATGGAGAGTCGCTACCAAGGTCGATGGAATGTGAATATGATGGCCGACTATTGCTGGTCATTGAAACGTCATAATCCTGGTGCTCCTCAACGAAAATCACGGAAAGTACAATTTACAGAGTGATAGATAATTAATAAATGTAAGTCTGCTTTTATATTGCGCTTTGGTTAACAATTTTGTAGATTCCAATATTTTTTTGCATGATTGAAGTACGACCAACTCCAAGAAGTCTTAGACGACACTCCACGTCACGAGCTCATCATCTTTGTTGGCGACTTCAGTGCTAAGATCAACGCGCACCGGCGTGGTCTTGAACACGTGGTGGGTCCATTCGGGTTAGCGGATGAGACCAATGACAACGGGGACCGGCTAATATCCTTCCGCTCGACGAACGGCCTCTCGATCGGCAACGCGTTTTTTTTTTAATCACAAATCAATCCTAAAGAAGACATGGAGATCTCCAAATGGCCAAACGATAAACGAAATCGACCTTACTTGCATCAGCAATCAGTGGCGCTCGTGATTTCCGGATGTGAGAGCCTGCAGAGGGAGGACATTGGTTCGGACCACTACCTCCTACGATCAAAGTTTCGTCTCCGTTTAAAGCGGCCACAAACCCGGCACGAACTGCCGCGTCCTTTTGCTGTGGACCGTCTAAAAGAACGTGGTATAGCTGAGCCATTCAAGATCGAACTAAGCAACCGCTTTCAGCCCCTAGCTGAGGAAGATGAAGTTGAAAACCAATGGTCCAAGATAAAAGGAGCAATTATACAATGCGCCGAAACCGTGCATGGGCGAAGACGAGGGACATACAAAGAGCGATGGAACTAAGGAGGAACGTGGGACCTCATCGATAAGCGAAGAATGGCAAAACAAGACCGCGACCGAGCGCACAGTGAAGCAGAGAGATTAAGAACGGCAACGACTTATCATGAACTAGACCGAAGTGAAAAACGAAGCTGTCGTAGAGAAAAGCGAGATTTGCTGGAAAGAAAAAAAAAGGACGGGAAGCGCAAGAGGCAGCGAATCATAACGACGCTAAGATGCTCTACCGTATAGTCTGAGGCCTTAGAGGATCGAGAAGCGGTCAAGGAACACATATCCAAGGCAAAGATAGGAAAATGCTTCTGCATGAATTCCTACATGTCACCAGGTAATGCACATTACTTACGTTTCACTTATTCAATATTTAAGTTGCACCCTCTTCATCGGGAGACTTCATGCCGATGTTTTTGGGAAGTTCGTTCTTGCTCGAAGTTTTTCTTTCTCTGTTGGCGACCTAGCTACGCCGGTCGTTTTTGAATCGCCGACAAACGGAAGATGTGTAATGTTCGTGCGACGACATCTTCGGTTAGCCAGCAGTATGTCCCTTTCCAGTTCGTAGCAAATACGAGGGAAGGTTTGGTGTATGTAATAAGCGGGCAATCCCCTTGGAGTACGCTGTGTACTTAGTTGGTGCTTCTTCTTTAGGTGTTGTGGATTAAAGTTTTCAAACAAACTCTTGTTTTGCAAATTTTGCAAAACCCCAGACTAGGTATCTATATGGGAGGTGTTCTTGAAAGTAACGAAAGTATCAGGGTTTTTTAATACCTGTGATAAGGTTGCAGCAACTATGGTTAACTTCGTGGAATGTTAAGCAATGTGGGCTTTCCATAGAGAAGAGCGAGCGAGCGAGAGAGAGAGAGAGAGAGAGAGAGAGAGCGAGTGAGAGAGAGAGAGAGAGAAAGAGAGAGAAAGAGAGAGTGGGGGGACCAAGCGTGTGCGCGTGAGAGAGAGATAGACAGAGATATGATATGAGAGAGACATTTCTGTGCACTTCCTAGTTTCTCTCCTCTTTTTTTTTTTTTTTTTTAATGAAGCGGTGGGTGGAAAAGACTTTTAAATTTCAGTTTCTTCCGTCTACCTTGCAGACATGGTGAAGCTGGGTGACTGCGATGACGATCTGGCTTCTCGCTGCTCGTGCTGTGACCTTCTTCTGCACAGTGATAAGGCATTGCTCATGCACGCGGTAGGTGCAGCGTTCGTTACGTTTTCCGGAGCGTATTTGCTTCTGTTAAATGGCTTGGCACAAAGTTTTTTGATTGTTTGAAAAAAGTTTCTTCAAAAGAGAGCAAATGTTATGTTTCGCTACAATTTGCATTATTTTATGCTATTTGCACAAGCAAGTATTGCTATGCACCCATTTTTGCATTTATATTACGTTAAGAAGTGGAGGTTTATTTCTGCGATATGTAATTGCTTATTCGCATAAGCAACGGAAGCAGAAAAATTCATTTTACAATGCAGTTTAGGCATTTATTTTCGAATTTATGTAACCACAAAAATATGCCAATATAGAGCTGATGAAAGAACCTTATTCTTATCACCCCCATTATTAGGATGGTATTTGCACACGTTAAAATGAAGAAACATTTCCAATGAGTAAAAACAATTACGCCAAACCTTATTATGTAGAATAAATTTGAAATATCCATTCTTCAGGCTGTTCGCACTAACTGCGAAGTGCCTAAAGAAAATGAGCAAATAAACAAGATAGCTTTTTAAAAAATATGGAACTGGTTGCAATCTTCCGGGTAATTGTATTGATCACTATTTGCTTCAGCTGCCCTTGCTGATGTTCCAGTGGTGGGAGGACTTGAGATGCTGCTCTTGAATTTGAGCTAACCTAGTCAGGAAGTCTTATCGCTGCTCCTGCGGTTTGGAAAACGGTCGTTTGCCGAGACGTTCTTTATTGAGCTGTTTTGCTCAAAGGAATATGTTACAACATAGAAAGGTGTTTTTCTTGTTCGTCCATGCCTGCGTACGCGGTTCGAGCTCCTTGTATCTTATGTCTATGTCCATCTTTTCGTTCAAGAAATCAACGTGCTTAAGAAGCGATTTCTTTTCTTAGGGATTCATTTCATTTGGCGAATTCTGTCATCGCCGTCTCGTTTAATCATTCAACTTCAGTGCCGTCGGGTTGATGGGGGCTTTCGACCCCCCCCCCCCCCTCTCATGTCTGACTTTGTCAGCTGAAATTCGTCGACGATGTACGTCATGGTCTGCCGCTGTCTGCACTGGCAACGGTCAGCGGGTGGCATCATTGGCTTCTCCCAAGTTGCAGGTCGGGTACTTGTGAGGAAGGTATCTAGAGCGCTGATGCCATCTTCCCTTGCCTTCTTGGAGATGTCTTCCACTCTTTCCACGGCTTTGTTACAAGTTCCCAGCCTCTCCTCAACTTTATCTTTGGCCGCATTTTCGTTTTTTCTGCTAGCATTGACTTATCCTCATATCATTTTTCCATCCCTACTAAGCCTTGTAACAACTGTACTTGTAACAATATCTTTTTTCCCTGCTTCTAGCCGTGACTCTTCCTTAGATCATTTTTCTATCTCTGCTAAGCCTTGTAGCAACTGGTCAAGTTCGGTTTCTTCGCGGGTAATTGCACGGGCTGCTTCCTCGTATGTCCTCTCCCTAACTACATGCTGCATCACTGTCAACCACTTCCACGGTAAGCAGTTAATAACAACAAAACCGATCGGGTGGATAATCAGTTTATCAATACAGCTGAACCGGAAGTTACATGTACAACGCCTGTCGCATGCGCGTTCACCCGAGAACTCTCTTTGGATTACGATTGTCCAACGCCCTAGTATACGCGACCACGCGATTACTTCGGGCATAAACGGAACAATAGACGAAACACACTTGCGGAAGACACATCTTGGGGCTGGTAAGGGCGTACGGTTAGGCCATATCCCTGACATCAAAACCTTGGAATCGCCTATACATGCGCGTTTTGTTAGATGCTACGTCACCAAGTCTGATTTTTTTCCGGTTACAACTGCTTTGCTCCCCTCCTCCTTGCGGTCTGCCTCTTCGAAGGGGTTTTGAGCAAGCATTTCTTTCTACATTCTTATGACCTGCTACTCCGTCCACCGCCGACGGGATCGTGCTCTTGAAATGGGGCTTTACTTTTCAATTTCTTGCTCTGGAACTGGAAAAGATGGAGACCTGAATCTACTTGCAATGAGGATGATGTCATACGGTGTCCTTGTGGTCTTTCCTCTGCTGTACTGCGAACAAAGCCTGTTGGAAGTTACTCGTATGTCTGCCGTTTTGACCTACAACCAAATACATATGTTAAAAAGAATACTTTCTAAGCGACATACTACTAAATGCAAGTCCAAATACAAGTTATACAAATCATAATTAAAACAATTATTCGCTCTCCCAATGAAGGCTTTACTTTTAATTGAAGATGCGAGGATGGCCAATCTTCCTATAGTTGCGTAGAATTGAAGTTCGCAAAATGGCGTAGTAGCTACCTATGTCAAAGAGTGCTCATGCTCGCGACCTTATGAAGGAAATCCTCCGTCTCTGAATAAACTACTAAGTGATCTTCTTCAGAGCAAAAGTTGTTTTGTACTTCATTTCTTTTGTTTATATTTTGTGACTAAGCTTTAGATCGACCGCGATTAGCCTTTGTGGCTGGATATGTGCTTAAAATGCAGGGGTTTGGCCTTTCGTTTAGCGTTTAAGACTGGTATATATTTGAAAAGCCTTTAAGAAGAGTGAAGACGTAAGACTGGCGAGTTGAGGTCAGCACTGGGAGGACATTGTATGGTAAGATCGGGTCATTTGATGGATATCTTGATCCACTGATTTCCTCTTTTTTTTTTTTCTTCCTTAGGAACAATGTGTTCGTGCAGAGTGGCTTCGCTTGATCCGGCTCAGGATTTCTTCGTCCTAACTTTCAACGGGCGCTTCCACTGGATCACGTTTTGGTCGTATGTCCTTCTACCGCCGATAGCTTTGGGAATACTTTAAAAGCGCCTAGCTGGTTATATCAAAGCTCGAACTGTCGATGGGGATGTGCGGGAAATATTTTTTTCCCTGTTCGGGCCATCCGTCGATAGCGGTTTTCTTCTTTCAGTCGATGTTACCGCAAGGTTAGAAGACTCGTCCCTATCTTAGCGCTGCTCTTGTGGGCGTTGTTCTTATCATCGCACTCATGTGGCAGCAGTTCTCGTTAGAGGTCGACTGAATCTGCTTTTTCAGTTACTGCCGTAACCGAAACTGCATGGGCGTAACCGTGACTTTCGCCTTAGCTGCTCACTCGATACGGCCGTAATCGAAGCCGAAACCGAAACTTGTACATAAGCTATGTATATGCATCTAGATATCGAATTGTGTGTTTACTCATTAGCGATCGATCATAGTCGGTAGTTAATACTCGTTGAGTAGGCTAGTCAACTGAAGCGTCCGTCGGGCCGGCCAACTGACGGAAATGATTACATTATTTACAAGCTAGCGTTGGATCGGCTCGAACTGTTTCGGCATCACCGAAATTGCATTGATAGTTACGGCTGTGACCTAATAAATACCGAACCTGGAACTAGACTTACCACCGTAACCGAAACATCGTCAAAACCACGGCTAGGGCTCCGTAACCGAAGCCGACACTCGGTCGACCTCTATTTCTCGTGTCTTAACATCCCCATGAAACGTTTTAACGCGTTTCATGCCTTTCCTCGCGTTGCCTAAACTCCGTGAAGAATTAATGTTAATGAGTCGTATTGCATGATGATTCATAAATTACCTTAAGTTTTTATGCCATGCATAAATGCAGTTACTAAACATCAACCTCGCCGTTTAGTGACGAGAAGGTCGAATCGTAAGAACTGCTTGTTAAGCTCGCTGTCTCTGCGCCATGTTGCCGCGCGTCATTATTTTTAGACGAATAATTATTGCTACCTTGTGTTATCGCTTGTGGTTTGAGCCTGCAAACCATTTATGGAAGGTTTTGGAGTCATGATGTTAGTCTAGCTAGGCGTAGCGTCGGCTTCCTTTCTGCTTCGAAGTCATGATCCTGTTTTCGAGAGCGTTTTACATGAACGCATGGGCTGCTGCCACTGTAAGCTTTCCAGACATTCCCAGATGTCGTTGCGATTGATTGCTGGATGATTGATTGATTGCTGGATTGATTGGATGGATTGCTGGTTGATTGCCCTACTGGGGATTGATTGCTGGATGATTGATTGATTGCTGGATTGATTGGATGGATTGCTGGTTGATTGCCCTACTGGGGATTATGGTCTTCATAAGCTAGGAGAAAACATCAGAAACGGAAAGACCTCATTTTCAGCTTTGGGTAACTTTCATTTACATATAACTTTAAACATAACTTTCTTTCATTACACTCCCGTTTCATTATTATTACTCCTGTCTGTGTGGTGAGTGTTGCTCTTATGAAATTTAATTTAATGTCAATTATTTCTTGTGCGGCTTGGTAAATTATTATTGCGATTTTTTTCTTCGGCATTTTGCTTTTTGATTAATGAAAGCGATCTTTGTTGTTTTTGTAGTCGTACTTGTTGATGTTGTTGTTGTTGTCTTTTTTTGTTGTTGTTGTCGTCGTGTTTTGACCGTGTTTGCGGGGGATTCAGAACAGATCCTCCGTATCAATCTCTAGTCCGGCATCTCTCCAGTGGGAATGCTCTCCTTACGTGTGCAAGTTTGTGTTGAATACCGCGTTAAACCATCTTATTCTACCATGGCGTTTTTCCTGAAAGAGATCGCCCATCATAAAAATATGATTCCGCTGTTTTGCCCTTGCCTAGAGAAGTCCCACCGGCGTAGTTGTTGTCGCCCTGTTTTCCGTAAACCTTGATTTTTGTAGTCAGTGAAGCCATGGATGGAGCTACCGTATTTCCTGGCGTGGTGAATTCTCGTTAGACGAAGGAATTGCGAATGTCTAGAAGATTTGTATAATACAGTTTTTTAATGTTTTGAAATTTTTTTATGATTGCTATGAAGTCTAATTGTGAAATATTTTCATGTTCAAGCTAATCTATATGGTCATATTATATACAAAGATTTAGTACGTAATTTGGAAGTTTCGAGGGTTCCATGCAAGACTTTTTTTTTTTTTTTTTTTGCATATGGAACAGTCTCGGAAAGAAATCGGTTAAAAATATTTTATGGATCCAGATTTAGGTTTTGAACTATATAAATGTGTGTTTTCTGTTAAGAATTTTATTGCGATTACGTTTATTTTGAAACTGAAGCCAAATGATTCCAGTCTGTGCGAGGATTTATAGCTTGTTTCTCCTTGTCTCGGACGTTTGCGACCTGGCTACGAGCCCAACTGTGATAAGGACGGGGTTGCCGCAAAGGCCGGTCGGGGTGGGAAGCCTTTGCGCCTATCTGGACGCAAATTCTTCCCAACGAAACGTGCGGGAATTCGACCGGTGACGGATGAGTCCGTAACTGTGTATTCGTTGATGCCAGTAGTTGAAAGAATAGGCCTAAGCTTGGGAAAACCATTTTCTACGTCCCTGTGCATTTTAGCCACTGCTAGACCATATATTCTATCTGCTCGTGAACCACATGGTGAAAGGTTATAGTAAGTTTCTGAGTCTAAAGCCTTTTTTTCTTTGCTCTTTGCCCTAACATGTTTCTGAATTTAAGTTCTTGATGCCAGACATACACATATATATATATATACATATACATATATATATATATATATATATATATATATATATATATATATATAACCAAAGGCTCGCGATCTTCATCTCAGTTTCTTTATCAAGCATTCCATCATGTTTTGAAAGACGTAATCTAGGTTATTTCCATATGCGAGTACTCTTGCACACGCGCATGTGTGCGTGACCTGAAGGAAGTCCCGAAACTCGAGTAAAGAAATCTTTGGAAGTCGAAAAGCTGACTTCCTAAGGAGAAACAACTGCACCGCGAAGAGCTGTTGGATTAACTTTAAAATCGAGCGCAAACGCTGCCATCACTACATGCATCTCAGAGCAGCCGCTCGTGCATGAAGCATGACGTCCCCCCCCCCTTCCCCCGGCACAACGATAAAGAAACATACAGATGGCATAAAGAATTTATTTGAAATCATCCCATCGGTCCTCTGGGAGTTGAAGAATCGACGCACACCGGCGTGGAGCCACCGAGGCTTTCACAAATGCACAGGCACTCGGGGGGAATATTGCAAGAACTCGGAACGCTGCAAGGTTCGCCTGGATGGTCACAGGGGGTATACAGGCGGTCGCATACCTAGAAAAAGAAGAATACAACTCTTGGAAGTCACATGGCCATGAGCCTCCCTGTGAAGAATAGGCATCCGTTGCAAGAAGAGTTTAAAACGGCAGAGAATAACCAGGCAGAGTGACACACAGCGTGTTTGACTCATCTGTCGCAATTATGAATTGCAGCATTGCGAGTTAAACCATACAAGCACTATAGATCTTGATGTGTGATTTAATATGCTGGGGTGTAGGCAGAACTGGCCTTATAAATAAATATAAATTTGTGAAAATTTAGGAGGTAAAAAATATTGCTGCCTTACAGGAGGTGGCGTAGTGCAAGCCCACGCGGCTCTCCACGTCATAAATAGGATGAACGTTGTGCTGCGCAAGAGACCTGGGGCGAGAAATAAGATGCAGAGACAACAACAACTATATATATATATATATATATATATATATA
>QQSS02000011.1:85302-90967 GCA_003687565.2 Craspedacusta sowerbii | reverse complement strand
TCTATCTATCTATCTATCTATCTATCTATCTATCTATCTATCTATCTATCTATCTATCTATCTATCTGTCTATCTATATGTGTGTATATGTGTATATTATGTGTGCGTATATTACATATTTATGTAGATAGGTAGATGGGATATCATCGAATGCTTGGTTTCATGTCATAATTTGCATTCTTGCTTCTGTGGTTGAAAGATTTCAAAGATGTTTCTACGTTGCCAGTCCGTATTTCTTTAGTTTGTCGAGTCACTTAGGAAGCCGTTAAGCTTTGTTCAGACAGCCATGGCGGCTTTTGGCGACGGTTTTATCCGCCATAACAACTCCATTTCGCGTGCCCTCTCCTCCATGCTGCACAGTGGCAAGTACGTGGTCGACCCTGAGCTTCGAGCGAAGCGGATCATCGAACTCACGCAGAACGCCAGCATGGACTTCTGCAGAGCGTTCTGGGGTCTTACCGAAGAATATGGTGTTCGCGTAAGTTGGAGAGTCCGTGTTAATGATTTTTTATTTCTGTTTTTGAAATTCTTATTTAAGTTAGCTCTGCTTTTGTCGTGTTTACTGTTTTTTATTTTTGGAAAGCTTTGCTCATCCAGGTGCATTTTTGTTCCATCTACGTTTACCACCTGTTGTTGGTTTAAAGATTTATTTACTTTCTTCGTACTCCCTCCCATGTTGCCCCTTAGTTCTAATTATTCCTGCCTCAGGCTACCTATGAGATGTTCATCAGCTCATCGAAGAGTATGTCTGTATGTAATATGTAGACCCAAGGTGTAGTAGCGCTGCTAGGTAAGCTCTATTATGGAATCTCTTGCAAACAGGTAATATGTGTTTCCACTGGCATGAGTTCAATTGTGGTGCGAAAAATAAAAGTTAGCGCTAATAAGTCATATAGACAGTGGAATTAAAATGATTCGCTAATAAATTAGCTGATAGGTGATTCGGCGCACTCGTTTTCGCTGTTTTTCCTTCAATTCTTTTTGGTAGGCTGGTAGTATTCGAATGGCTCATCTCACATCTAAAGCCCCTTAAGTTTTCGAGTTCACATCTCCTCTTAAATTATATGTTAATGAATAGTAGTTTTCTACTGATTCTCGTTAAAGACAAGTTTGTGTGGTTAGTGGATATTATAGCGCCTTGTACTTGGTCTCATTTCGTTATAATTCAGTTCAATATTTCGTATGCTTTTTATATGTAGGGACGTTACAGGGTTATTTTGTTTTAGTGCTTAAAAAAAGAAACCGCTCAGGGGGTGGCCTTGTCTGTCGTGTTGTCCGTGATCTAGGGCTAGTAACAACAGGTATCTGACCATTTTGCCTCCTTTTTTCCTTCAGCATGTTCCGCTCATCATGTGTCCGGCATTAGCTGTAAACCACGAGTTTGTCGTTCCTCCTGAGCCACTCGTAATGGAAACCCTGGATGGTGGTTCGGTTGGTGTGACGTTGCCGTTGGCCAAGTCTAATCAGAAAGGTGTGAATGCTAGACTTCTGTCATTCACGTGGAGAGAAGGCCAGGTTTGTTCATACATGCGTGTGGCTGTGACAGAGTGAGACTTCTCAAAACTGCATTGTGTGTGAAATTTCAGTGCTAGTTTCGCATGTTTATGTATGTGTATGCCTGTTGTGAGAGAGTTTTCATATCTGTATCATGTGAATTTTTAGCACCAGGCTTGTTTATACGTGCGTTTGGTTGTTGCTGAGTAGTACCGTAAAATGGGGTGGCTTTGGATTAAGGGGGTGACTTGTCGCAGTAACACCTAAAGTTTGGCATGGTCCGGCTAAAAAATGATGATTGCTCGTAGCGATTCGCGCATAAAGACCTTATGAAGCAGAAACACCTACTGTAATTGCTTTGACCATATCAAGTTGGAAGCCTGCCCTAGGCACCCTACCAGAACTTCCAAAAAGTGTCATCCTAATTATTTGTAGATGAATTTCTGGTTAAGTAAACCCATTTTAATTGAGTGAGTGAGGACATGCAGGTCATTTTCAAATATGTTTGTTGTATGCAATAGCTTAAAATTCTAATTTTTGAGTATCCAAAGTCACCCCGGTTTGTCAATGACATTTGTGGTGACTTTGGGCTGATCTTTTGGCGGATAGTCTGGTACCTAGAATTATGACTTCCGATAAAGCAATTCTTCAGGTGATTTATGCTATGTGTTCTATACAACCAGAATTCTAGACTGGATCCAGACAGTTCTTCCGTATCCAGATACCAGCAGACGTGGACTCCACGTCTGAGGGAATCTGAATTTCTAGAGAGCTCGATCTTTGTTGGATCAAATTAAAATCATTTATTGCCTTAAACAATGTGGAACCTTTGCAGATGTTGTCAGTGTTTTTAAAAAAATCTGCTCCCTGCTTTATGGCCTCAGGCTTTCTAAAGAACAGTTATGATTGCAAGCTTGCAGTTTTCACATTACGTGTTGAATGACACAGCTTACAAATGCATTGGGGTGACTTTGGACACTGCTTTATGTAAAAGTTTTAGCTTGGAAAGTCACAAAGCAACATGAAATTGTAAAAATACCTATTTTATTGACCTTTTTCCAATTGATAGTGCAGTGGATAGCCCAATGTATTGTCTTTTTTTAAGTAGTATAGTAAGTTTTTAAAGCTCTTGTTTAAAGTCACGCCATGGCAGGGTGCCTTTGAAATGCTTTATTTAAAAGCTGTAGCTTAGGCAATCAAGAAGCAGCACGTGATTTTAAAATCCCTTTTCTATTGACCTTTGCCAGATTTGCAACACGATAGATATCCCAATGTATTGTCTATTGGTCAGTAGCATGTCTTTATAGACGTAGTGTTAAAAGTCACCCCATGGCAGGGTGTCTTTGGACACACTAAAGAATGCAATAAAATGAAAGGCTTAAATTTAGCTCGCTAATACAAAGAGCTAACTAGGCCGAGATATGAAAGTTTCCTTTAAACCAAGCCGTTCATCCCTGGGTGGGTGAGGCATTGTCTGAAATTTCAGCACCTCTTTCTCTCTAAGAATGCTCCGTTTGAGATGACGCAAGTCATAACTCTCCCAGCCGTGACTGTTTTAGTAGACGTAGTTGAAGACTCGCGCCTTTCGAAGTTTAGGTATCCAGTGCTCTAACAACCTCAGGTCATTTCCTTATACGGCCCGAGCCCCTCGTAGCGCTGCTTTATGAGATTGAAAACAGAAGTCTGCAAAGGCAAACTTCGGGAGCCCAACGCAAATGGGGCGTTCAATGTGCGTTCGTTTTTTGCAGATGTGTTGATATTATTTCGTCGGCTTCTTTCTTGAGCAGTGGAAGTCGCCTTTGCTTCGACCCTCAGGTTCAGATTGGCCGCCTGTGTGCGAGATTGGGCTCATTCCGTATCATCCTGATCAGAGCATTTTACATGCTACCCCACGTAGCTTCGCTAAACGCGTATAGACACCAACTCTTGAGCGCTGATTACCTCATACGTTCCTTAAAGAAATAAAATAAATAAAATAAAATAAATAAAATAAGAATAAATAAATTCTCTTTAAGGCTCTAAATTCAAGCTCGGAGAAGCCGGCCGGTCGCTACTCGTCGCTTGGACAGCGCGCGAGAAAGCGTTCCCGGTACCTCATCTTCCACTGTCATGGCGGAGGCTTCGTTGCCCAGTCTTCCAAGTCGCATGAAGTAAGGTCGTCCTACTATTGTTTGTTTGTCGCGCCTCGCTTTTGAACGATGCTTTATCGCAGTATTTGATGTACGGCTTCCATGGTCATTGTTTAAGTGTTACTCCATATATCCCGTATGTATTTTTTGTAACCTGAGGAGTGCTTATAATTAATGTTTTTTTTGGGGGGTTTGGAAGTCTGGTAAATACGAATGTGCTTTATGCAGTACTTACATTTTGCGTTTTTCAAGATGAACCTCGGAGAAGATGCTTATGGCTTACGGGTTTGCCTTCTTGATTCCCTAGAATTGATTTCTCTCAGAATGCCATTCGTGTTATTTTGGGAGCATTCCCTATTCCTATTTGTGATTCGAGGGTGGGGAAATATTTCACTTGTCCATGCTTATGATTTGGAACTTAGATTTATTTGCGTCACTGGGCAAAGGAGTTGAAGATTCCTATTCTCTCCATCGATTACTCGTTGGCTCCTGATGCGCCGTTCCCGCAAGCTTTGAACGAGGCCTTCTTCGCCTATTGCTGGGCCTTGCGAAACCTCGACCGACTAGGCTCCACGGGAGAGCGCATCTGCTTCTGTGGAGATTCCGCTGGTATGCTGTTTGCTAGTTTATTGCAATCACGTGGGGCTGTCGGTCGTGTCGTAGTCGAGATTCGCTTTTGGTTTTGAGTAGGTGCGGCGGCTTGGGTGATTGATGGTCATCGAGAGCTCTTGGTTCGTAGTTCACGCTGATTGTAGAGTCATGACCTGTCGTATGTCTTTAAGGTTTTGTATTGCTAAGTTTGACAGATGGAGATCTTATTTGCGTTGTTTCGTTTGGCGAAATTCATGTTTGGTGTTTCGCTTTATTGCTGAAATCTCGGTGATCGAGTATCATTGCTTTTTTCTCAAGGCGCCAACCTTGTTACAGCCGTCGTCTTGAAGGCGATTCGGAAAAACATAAAACTGCCAGATGGCTTGGTCCTCGCCTACCCTCCGTTCAACGTCCAGTTTGTCCCGTCTCCTTCCCGACTGCTCGCCCTGATGGACCCTCTACTTCCGATCGGGATTCTGAAGGCGTGCCTGTCAGCGTATGCTGGCTCGTACGTACCCAGTGACGTGACCGATGGTTGTCAGAAGCCTGTCCGAACCGCTCGCTTCAACGAGGTCTTCAACCCGTACGACATCGACTTGGGTCACCGTTGGTCAAAGTCTTCGTACAGATTTGCGGGTAAATGCCAGTCGCTGTCTGACTCGAACTTAGCTCACATGAAGGAAAGTGCGTTGGAGGCTGCGGAGGACGGAAGTTATTACAGTGATTTCCCGTGCTCAAGTTCAACTAGCAGTGGAAATGTCAAAGACGCGAGCGGTTTCGAAGACTCGTACGACAAATTCGACGATGGCATCAGGTTCGACGCTAAATCGAGCTCGCTTGCAAAGGCCGCTGAAGTAAGCAATAGCTTACTTGAACGGTTAAGAAGCGAAGTTGTGAGCGATGCGTCGTTTGTCAGCTGTGACGAGCCTGTGACAAGGGAGAGTGTAACAGAAAACCCGTCCCGTCTTCGGAGAGTGACCTCCTTGCCGTATTCAGCGTTCCTGTCATTGACTTCCACCGTTTCGTCTGCCACCAGTGGGGTTGCAAGCTACATACTAGGCGCCGCTGCGACCTCCAACCCGACAGTTAATGCTGAAAGGAACGTATGTCGGAACGCGGACGTTTTGAACGAAGCTCCTGTAGCAAATGGCGTCGATGCGGTGGCCGCACCGTGTCCTGATCCCGTTTTGCGTCATGCCGATGAAGGTGAATTTAAATCTGCTGCCCTGAGTGAATCAGATTATGTAGAAAAGAAAGAATCCTTCGGTGGAGTAGGTTCGCGCGAAACGCCTCTGGCAGACTTGGAGTTCAAGAAACTGGAAATCTCCGAGCTTGCGCAGCGCGTCACCTTATCGCAGACGCTGCGCCACGAAAGTCTTAAAGACCTGTCTCCTGTCGAACTTGCTTCTACAGCAAGCAAGTCTTCGACTGAGCTGTCGGGCGTGGAAACA